>CM035212.1:508020-521380 GCA_020233015.1 Callinectes sapidus | reverse complement strand
GAGAGAGAGAGAGAGAGAGAGAGAGAGAGAGAGAGAGAGAGAGAGAGAGAGAGAGAGAGAGAGAGAGAATGAAAAGGGATAACATAGGCGATTAGATAATTTTGAGTAAACTTGTTTGGTTAATACTCGTATCTCGAATGTCGCCTCCTCCTCCTCCTCCTCCTCCTCCTCCTCCTCCTCCTCTTGTGAACCCTGGATGGGCATCGTGTTTGGAGAAGACATGACAAGTAATCAGCAGCTGGCTCTCATTATACCTTATCGTGTGTGCTGACGCGAGGGTCCCTCTCCGTCCCGCTGACACCAAAAGCCTCACTCACAACCTGTCTCCTTGTCGGGACTGTCAGCAGCGAGTGGTGGTAATGAGGGAACAGCTGACAGGCGGGAAGTGTGAGAGACAGGAAGGAGAGGTGTTAGTGAGGGGAAGAAATCTCAGTCTCCCCTCGTGTTGGTGTGTAGGTTGTAAGGTGGAGGTCGGGGTGCTAAGGTCCGTCCGTATTTAGTAACGCTTTGCTTTCTCACCACGACTATTTTCCCAAGTCCATAGAAATGATTTGCGGGATTTTCAAGTGCGTTTCTCCAGTCCATAATGTAGAAATCTCGTCACACTGACTCTAGAACTGTAAAACACCTAAAAAAAGAGTAAATTTAAGTAGAGACATTTGAAATAGTGAAGGAGAAGCACAGGTGTGTTACAGAATACGAGAGTAAATGCAGCGAGAGGAAATAAGGAAAACGAACTAGAGGTTGTAGCGAATGGAGCTTTAGTATCTCGGAAACAATATAAGTAACTTAAAAATAAATGAGGTTCAGGTAGCAAGACCTTAGTTAATATCACCTTGGCACCAGCTTACTTGTCAGTTCGTAATGAGCAGGTAGTTTCCCTCATTTTCTTATGTTCCTAAGTCAAAGCTGCACAATATTACTACTGGTAAATTACGAAGACATAAGCTGCTACAGGTAACACGAATAACGCCACAATATCCCCGCGGCACCAGCATACCTGCCACTCCGTAATTGGTATAAATGACAAGAACAGGTGAGAGAAATGTCACGAGCTATTGCCACCTCAGAACGGAACCAGAATAGAACCGTCAGTATCGCATTATTGGATTTCTCTTGGTAGTGACCGCTTCGCCTCAGAGGAAAGACACAATGACAGGTGTTCTTGTCCGCGTTTATGTGTGTGTGTGTGTGTGTGTGTGTGTGTGTGTGTGTGTTAGTGTCCGCGTTGCTCTAAACCCAAGTAATAAAAAAGGATCCTTCTCGTCATTAATGTGGTATTACGACACCCCAAGACGTCACCAAACACCGATATCGAGCAATCACACAAGAAGTCAATTAATCTGTTTTCTGAGTAAAATGGAAAAAAGAAAAAAAAAAAGAAAGAGATTAATTTTAAAGGTGATACGCTTGGGAGTAGCAAACTTGTAGTGTCTCATACCACCACCACCACCACCACCACCATCACTACCACCACCACCATTATCATTATTCTCAGCATCCATCTTTTCAACAGCCAAATTCCTGTAACACTGCCTGCGATTACGGGCTTTGGGGTTCCCTTCAACATTCCTTCCCAGTAATTCCAGGCTCAGCATTTGTTAGAGTCATGACGAGTATTGGAAACCTTATACCTGACGATCCGCTCTCAATGGTGTCCTCATTATCTCCCTCAGCGGCCCGGGTCGTGAGGGAGATAATTCTGTACTCACGTCTCCTGCGCTTTTCTCCCTTTAGAACTCACGGATTTCTTCATATCCACACCCACATGCATTTATCCTCCGTTCTTTTTTTTTTTTTTAATTCGGATATTCACAATGTACTTATTTTTTTTCTGTTTTATCGTATTATGTCTGTGGTAATACTTATCCTCTGTCATAACATTGTATTTTTTTATGGTACATTTATTTCCATCCATTTTGGCGTGTATTTCTCTCTCTCTCTCTCTCTCTCTCTCTCTCTCTCTCTCTCTCTCTCTCTCTCTCTCTCTCTCTCTCTCTCTCTCATACACACACATACACACATTCATCTGTCGGTCTGTCACATTCCTCACTAGCCGTTCGTCTCCATCCTCTCCTTCCTCCCTACCGCCGCCTCGTCTTTCTCTTCAAGGGGGAAAAAAATAAAGCAGGTCTCGTAAAGTAACGGAGGGACGCACTCAGGTGTCTGTCACGCCCCTCGTAATAATACCTGTCAGCGCCTGATGCACGGGGACAGGTGAGGGATGAGTAGGTGTCAGCTGAGTGCAAGTTGGAGAGGTGACATCAGCGACAGGTATGAGGGACGGTGCAGGAACAGCGGAAGGGATGGGAAAAAATATATATAAATGAAATGTTGGTAAGACTTACTACAAATGATTCTTGTGTGTGTCACTTTTTCCAAGTCTCATAAATCCATGTTTCGCTTTCATCCCAGATTATTTTTTTTTTCTTTTTAAATGTTCCGACAAAAATGTGTCACTCTTACAAAATTGTGTTATTCATATTGATATTTTGTATAGATTTTTACGGTGGGATTCAATTTTTTCCCAATCCTTTTAGTGGTATTCTATTTGAAAATGTTTTTTTTTCAGCCTCTGCATGCCCTACTTTTATCAGTTTTTCTCTTTTCTCGCTCCCCCTTTCCCTCCAATTTTTGTTTTGTCCCACCCTTCCCTTCCTCCACAAACACTCTTTTTTTTTTTCTTTTTCCACTCTCGAACCCTCCTCTTTGCACCTTCCCTTCCCCTGGTTTTCACATCCCCGCTCCCTTCTCTCCTCGTCTTTCACTCTTCGTATTACCGTCCCCCTCCCTCTACTTCCCCACAAGGAAAACATGCTGTTGCACACTTCCTAATGCCGGGGTACAGTCAAACCATCCGCTATTACGACATCAGATCACACCTTCGCCTCCGCGACTCAAACAAGGCGGGAAAAGACGGTCCCAGTGGAAGGAAGGAAGGGACACAGGAAGGGGAGAGAGTAAGAGGCTGTATCACATGTGGTGGGTGAAGGGCAGGGATGGGATGGATAGGTTGAGGACGCGTGATGGGGTGAAGTGAGGCGAACCAGTGAAGGAAGCGGCTATTAACCAAGAGGATTGGAACATGAATCACCTTGGGACAGCTGCTGAAAAGGCTATCAATGAGAAGTTTCCGGGAAATGTCAGAGGAAACGAGGGAGTTGTACAAGCCAGGCCTGGAGTGGCCCTTGGCGATACGATGCTGCTAGGCCCTCGCTGCTGCAGAGTTGGGCCGCTATGGTGATCGACTACTGAACAGCTGTGATGCTTATGTTGTGCTATGATAGTTGTGTCCATACTCCACTATGGCTCGTATTATTAAACACTGTGGCGTTTTGTCTCACCTGACGCTATTAGAGGTTGTGAGGGTATTCCAATAATCCCGCTGATACTGCAACATTGGCTCTGCATCATTAATTGGAGTGTAAAGAATAATGAAAACCCGACTTGCCATCTCTGTGGTCTTTCAAAGGACTCGTAATTAAAAAAATGAAAAGGATTTAAATACATGTGTGTGTGTGTGTGTGTGTGTGTGTGTGTGTGTGTGTGTGTGTGTGTGTGTGTGTATGTGTGTGTGTGTGTGTGTGTGTGTGTGTGTGTGTGTGTGTGTGTGTGTGTGTGCATGTGGGCGTGCGTGTGTGTATGTTCTAATGAATATGATACCTGTACATTGCTTCACCTTAAAGCACTTAATTGGTCCTTTGTTAGGGAATAGAGACCTTGTGACGAACGTTGCACATTTCGCTTCACTTCCTCTATATGAGTTAAAATGGATTTCCTTTAAGCTTCTAATATTTTTTCTCTCTCTTTACTTATGCAAATGTGAGATGGAAGAACCGTGTTGCTGTCAGACGGTGCGGATGATAAACATCAGGCCGGAATAATTAACCAAGGACCACATGTTAATTGCGTCAGAATAGTGTGTTAGTGTATTAAATCTTGACGCGTGTATACCACCTACTGTCCTCCCGACGCAAGATGGACGCCCACCTTAGCCCAGACTGGTCCAGAAAACAATAACCGTAAATCATCTGGTAGTTCCACATGCATATTGTGGTATCTAGCATTATTATTATTATTATTGTTATTATTATTATTATTATTATTACTATTATTATTATTATTATTATTATTATTATTATTATTATTATTATTATTATTATTATTGGTAGTAGTAGTAGTATTGGTAGTAGTAGTAGTAGTAGTAGTAGTAGTAGTAGTAGTAGTAGTAGTAGTAGTAGTAGTGGTAGTAGTAGTGGTAGTAGTAGTAGTGTTCTTGTTGTTATTGATGTTTTTGTTCTTGTTCTTTGTCGTTTTGATTGTTATTGAAATGATGAGCACTGTTCTTATTTCTTTTCCGATTTCCTCCTCGGCTTCTCATTATTACTATACTTTATTATCATTGTTATATCCGCTTCACATTGTATTTTCTTCTTTTATCACACTTTTTTTTTTTCTTCTCTCTTTTTCCGCCGAGTTTCCCTTGCATTTCTCCCTGCATGTCCCAATATCCGCACTTCCACCACGATTTACATTACTGCCATTCCCCTTCCATCGCCTCATTCCTATCCACCACTCCACCACTATCCCTCCTTATCACCACCATCACAGCCTCTTCCGTCTCTCACCACCATCACCACCGCCCAACACAGCCTCCCCCACAAGGACATACACGCCGTCACCGCCACTCCTAACTCCTCCTTTTTCCTTCTCTTCCCGCCGCAGCCACATCCACCCAACTTATAAATATTAACCAAGGAGAATCATTTAAACATTCTCCTGATTCTCGCCTGTGCTGGGCCGCGCCGAGCCTCCTGCCGAGTTAAGAAATGGAACAAGAAATTCTAAAGTTTTGGCGACGGCGAGCGCTCAAGTTTTCCTCGCAGAATAACTCGAGACTTGCCGGTGATGGGGCCTGTCAAATCCAGATTCAAAAGTCCGGAAACAGATTGCTTAAGGAGAAAGAGTGAGTGAGTGAGTGAGTGAGTGTGGGTGTATGAGTTGGTGTGAGTGTATGAGAGAGAGAGAGAGAGAGAGAGAGAGAGAGAGAGAGAGAGAGAGAGAGAGAGAGAGAGAGAGAGGGAGAGAGAGAGAGAGAGAGAGAGAGAGAGAGAGAGAGAGAGAGAGAGAGAGAGAAGATAAGCATTGGGTTTCCTTGAATACTACCGACGGAAGAGCAATGTTCGGAGGCGTGGTAGGTGGGAGGGAGCGGTGAGGCAATGGATGGGTGTGGGCTGAAGGTGGAGATGGAGGGGGTGGGGGTGAGGAAACCCAGACGAGGGTGAAGGATGAGCAAGGAATTTTCGCTGAGGGAAAAAGATGATCCTCCAGAACTCATCATTCGTTGAAGAGTCGGATGGAAGGAGGAGCAGGAGGAGAAGAGTAAGCGAGCGTGAATCGATTCAGAGCGAATATCCTGTGTGTTCGAGAGAGAGAGAGAGAGAGAGAGAGAGAGAGAGAGAGAGAGAGAGAGAGAGAGAGAGAAACACAAGAGGGTGCAGGTTTCAAGTTTTGATAACTTGTTTTATTACTTCCTCCATCTCACAATCCCTCAAGTTATGGAGGAAGAATTGTCATAATGAATTTTCAATCTGCACTACTGAACCAAAGAAAACCTTCACCCTGAGGCGCGGTATTGACAGCCTCCCTGCTAGCGCAATGCATCACACCGAACACCGCCACCACCACCACCACCACCACAGCCACAACCACAACGATATTTAATTCAGTGTCATCGAGGCGTCGAATCTCTAAGGATTGCAGCTTCACACACGTACTCAGAAGTGAGTAATGATAATGAAAAGATTTAAATATAAATATATCTGAGAGATTTGCTGAAACTATAAGTAAAGGAATGGAAGCAGACATATCTAAGAATCATGTAAAGATGAAAGTGAGTTATTATACTTTGAATAGGCTAAAAAATATGATAGAATATTTGTAAAATGTTATGAGGTAGCACAAGAACATAAATTATGTATGTACTTACATACCTTGCCAAAATAAACTTTAATATATACGTAATGTATAACGTGGGGCGACACTGAGCAGGGAGGCGAGCAAACGTGAACCAGATTTGTACAACGCGTCAAGGTTTATCCGATACTGCGCTCAGAGGATCCTGATGTTGCTCATATCCATGTAACCATGAAGCATCACCCGCCTGATGTGGGAGCTGTGAGCAGCCTCCTCATATGCCATCGAAGTGAGAGCGAGGAGGATGCCACGCTGGGGTGTGATGGTTAGGGTGTTGACAGTCTGACCTATTACTCTGCAACCTTCCTCTTTTCACCGGTCGTAGAGATGATGAGAGAAGGAGGTGTTGGAAGAGATAGAGGTGAAAGTGAGGATGGAGGGGGATAAGGAGGGATAAGTGGTGGTGGTGGTGATGATGAAGGAAGAGGAGGAGGAGACATAGATGGAGCAAGAGAAGGAGCTTGTTAACAAGAATCTTATCCCTTGTTTATATGTTTTGCTGATTACCTGCATCATTATTAGCACCCAGCCAGCCATCCATCAACACACAACCTGGGGCAGAGGAAACAGTCAACACGTGCAGCTTAAATATAACTGAGATGCGAGGGTCTTGCCTGGCCATGACCCGGAGACCAGCACAGTGAGTAGACCCAGCGCTTCAGTTAAGGAGGAACTCATGACGTACATGTGGAGAAAATTTCCCCCGAGACCAGTGCAGCGGAGGGTGAGGTGGTGACGCGGGCTGAGCCATCAGGTACACACGCCATTCACAGCCAGGTGGGGCAAGGAATGCGAATCTCCTCTTTCAGTGTGTCACCCTAGCGGCCCACTGGTACCTTGTTGTCCTCGCCTAGGGGAAGCGGTATACTACTTCTCTCTTTCCTCCTCTTCCTGTGTCTCCTCCCCTTCTCTTCCTTCTCATGTGAGCAAATGGACGTTATGTTGAAAATTCCAAGTGGGTCCATTCTCTCTCTCTCTCTCTCTCTCTCTCTCTCTCTCTCTCTCTCTCTCTCTCTCTCTCTCTCTCTCTCTCTCTCTCTCTCTCTCTCAGTAAGGTCCCGTCAATACCTGTCTGACCTGAAGGTTACGGGCGGAATTTTTATGAAGCCGCCGCTCAAAAAGACGCTCAGATTCAGATTGACAATTTGTCATGAACTCTGCAGGAGGAACGTCCAGTAATGGGTGACGGAGTGCCCAGCCTCCTGACGGTGCCCTCTGTGGTGTTGTGTTATCTTCGCCGCCCGATCGTGTATTCCACTGGCGAGTTTGCTATTAGTCTTCAGTCATTTCCTGCATTTTCACCCCGGGGGATGCTACGGTCATGGTGAAGGACGAGGATTGGGAAGCATGAAGGGAAGGAGAATGGAAGAAAAAGGAACAAATGTTTTTTATTACCTCTCTCCTCTTTTGTTTTCACATAAATTATAAAACTGAATGAGTCAGCAGTATACACACACACACACACACACACACACACACACACACACACACACACACACAGACACGTGGTCATAAAGTTACCAAGGAAGCAGTGGGAGAAGCAAATCCCTGTCCCCTAGCGATCCTGGCGTTCCTCCAAGACGAAAGTTGCACATATTTCACCGATGAAACATGAAAAATGAAAAAAAAAAAAAGATGAACAGAATATTTAGTGAGACTCAATACGTGTTTTATTATTTCTTTCCCTCGGGTCTATGTGATGTTGTCCTTTTATTTTTTTTCCCTTATTCCCAACTACATTCCTGTTCAAATACACGTCATGGAAGATTATTGTTACTCTGCTCTACAAAAGTGTTTCCCTTCCTTTCGTTCGCATCCGTGAAAATATGCAAAGTTAACGTAGCGTCCCCTCAAGTTGTGGTGGACGTAACTCTCGGCGGCAGAAGGGGAGAGGAAGGCAGGGAGGGTGAGAGAGAGGGAAAGGAAAAGTAGAGAGGGAGGGAGGGAGAAGAAGGGAGGTTGGCTGGTCCCTCCACGCTGTACCGCTCTTCACTGTAAACAAAACCGTGGCTTGTTGTTGTGTTGCCCTTCACACACACACACACACACACACACACACACACACACACACATACACACACTGCTGTCCTCCTTGGTTCGTTCGCCCCTTCCGTGTGTGTTTCCTTTCTGTCTTTCTTCCCTATTTTCTCTCTCTCCTCTTGTCTTTCTTTCTCTCTTCCTTTCTTCTCTGTTTATCTTCAAAGTTATTTTAAGTATGTGACTAAGCTAACTTCCCTGTACCATCTACATTTCTTTATACAAAAACAAAATACTTTTTTTACGTCTTATGAATGGAAGAGTATCGCTGGTGTTGCTATTGGTGGTGGTGACAGGATCGGGGTACCTTTGATGGTGGTGGTAGCAGTGAGTGTGGTGGTGGTGGCGGCAGTGTTGAGAGTGGTGGTTGTGGCAGAATCGGTGTAGACTGTGGTGGTGGCGATGGTGATGGCGGCAGTGGTGGTTGCCAGTAGAGGCGGTCGTGTTCCCTGTGACGCCGTGACGCTCCGTCGCACCCGCGTAAAAAGAAATTTTTCTGGGTGTCCTCGGGTCGAAAAAATGTCACTCCATTAATGTTCCAATGTGAGTCTTGGAGAAAGATAAGAGCGGCAGTAAATAAGAACAGTGATAACAACAGTGAAAGGAGGACGGCCATTAAAGAAATATACTAGGCAAAGAACACATAAATCTGAACAGTAGACGCGTCTCTCGGATGAGCAGCATGAAAGATTGTGTATCATCGTCTTTACAGTAAACCCCAAATAAATCAGGCGGAATAACTCCTCGCTTCACCTCCCGATAATCTCGTGTATTGCAGCACATCGAGAGGAAAGATGAGTGGCGCAGATGAGCGGGGACGCGGCGGGACGGGGAGGGAGTGATCCAGCTTTGTCATATTCTCACCTGAATCTGACTGTTATCGCGTGCATTTGATTTCCCACAGAGAGAGAGAGAGAGAGAGAGAGAGAGAGAGAGAGAGAGAGAGAGAGAGAGAGTGGTGCGTCCATGAAGCAGATCTGTGATTTATAGATATCCGATAAGCAAAATTTATAGCACGAACCATCTTAGTCATATTGCATGGAAAGCGACGGGCGACTGGCCATGTGAACTAGGGTCTGGTCCGAAGTACGCTAAAGAATATGGTTTTCCTTTTGAGAACCCACGAGTAGGGGAAGGGTGGTGGCCGGGACTGGTGGGCTGGCTGGCTTCCCGGGCACAGCTCCAGAATGTACAAGATAAAAGGGAAAAAAAGCTGGAAGACATCGTTTGTTCCAGTTGTGTGACCCGATCGATCGCAGGCCGCGTGTCAACCACAGTTCACGGGTCTGTAGCGCGACCACGAGGAGGAACGTTCACAAGTAGAGATAAAGCTGATGTGACCCCACCCGACCTCTTGTTCATCAAACCAGTTACATTTTTTTTTTAATACAGCCTATCACAGCAGCTATAGGCACGTGAACTATAAACCTTGCTTCAAACTTCCTTCCTTCCCATTTTCCTTTATCGTGATCTCCGTCCAAGGCAGGGTTCGGCTCTTCGTGCACTTCCCCAATAAGCAAACACTCACCTCCAAAAATTCAAAAGCGATGTCATGAAGAGTGAAGCTAAGACCATACAGGGCATGGAATTCTCCATCGCCTTGCCGCCGCCCTCACCCAGCACGGCGTAATGAACTGGCCCCAAACGCATCAGTCAGTCGCAAATTGAAGGTTCGGAGCCACCATCTCGGCTCTTCCGCATTAGACGCTAAATTTACAAGTGATAAAGTTGGAAATTTTCTCAGTTCAATACTCAGCAGGTCTGCGTTCTTTGAGAAAAATGGTTCACGAAGTCAATGAAGGAGGAAAGGGTCGCGGGAGGCCACAGATACGAGCTCTACTCATGGCAGCCCGCGCGGCGCCGAAGGTCTGAATTCCACCAACTTAAGGAAAAACATGAGCCCCACTTTCTCTCGCAAACGCATTTCCAAAGGCGTCACGGCGAACCTTAAGAGGGAGCAGTAACAAATTGGTGAACCTGTAGTTTTAATTCTCACTAAGAGCGCGCTGGCATCAACAAACTGAAAATTGTTTAACATTTAAAAGCTGTTGAAGTATATAAATATTATGTCTTTAAAAAAAATCACATTAAAGTTACTAACTTTATCCTGATCTGCTAGTTAGCAACCATCACCAGACCGCCAGGCACAGTAGGCACTTAAGAGTCACGAGCAGAGGATCAGTGTGTGCGTGGCTCGAACGACTACAGCCCCAGCCAACCACTAATTGATCATTATCTCTCAAACTACCAATCACCATTCTCGCTCACTTACCGGGGCAGCCAACCAGGTGACACAAACTACCGTACCAGAGCCATCACTGACTTCATTTACATATCTTTTTTGTTCGTGTCTCTCCTCACTGTGTTACAGCATGGGCGAGAGAGAGAATGTGGTGTAAATCTCACTGGCTATGTCGTTCTGAGCTATGAGTGAAATATCTAGGCTACCATCCCTTTCAGCTCTTCACTGGTCCCACAACAAGCTCTGCCTCTTAACCAATCACTTTTGCCTAATAAATAACTGATAACTGCTCTTATAACTTTTACTACGACACGCTTTCATCCTAAATTATCTTACTGTAGTTAATATTATTACAACTACAACTTCTACTACTACTAATATCACACTATTGCTGATACTGTTGACTTACTCTACTGTTGCTGATACTATTATTTCTACAACAACAAGGACAACAACAACAACAACAACAACAACTAATAATAATAATAATAATAATAATAATATTATTATTATTATTATTATTATTATTATTATTATTATTATTATTATTAATAATAATAATAACGATAAGAATAATGACAATACTACTAATAATATCGTTCAACTATTATCATAACAACAAAAATAATAATGTAGCAATGTGTGTAAACTTCACAGCAGCAATTACATCATACCCAGTTCCATCCTTCCTCATTTCTCAGTATTCCAGGGTACGAATGATTTTTTGTTTACACATGAACAACGTGAACAAGTTTTGAAAAGGTAAAACGGAGATCGGAGAGCAATTAAAATGTCCTGACGAGCAACAAGCATTAATGTTTTGACTCTAGTGTAAAGCAGGACTCTTTTAAAGAAGAAAAATATAAACACACATTCAAAAATGTATGAAAGCAAAGAAAAAGTAATACACAAATATAGTTAAGGAAGAAAAAGAATAAAGGTCAACTCAAGATTTACTTACATAAACATATGAGATAAAAGAAGAAAAAACACGCGGCACGCATCAACACACACGCACACACACACACACACACACACACACACACACACACACACACACACACACACACACACACACACACACTGTAAAAATATAGAAACATCTCCCGCGCTTAAGATTTCCTTGAAGCAAAAAGATTATAATCATTGTAATAACATAATTGCCTCCTTCCATTTTGCATGAGTGCATTAAATTATTCCAAGGATAACTTACAAGATATGAAAATGGATGCGCCACCATCACCATCCACAGCTGACGTCAAATTAAATACCCATGCAAAATGTAAGAAAAATAAAGAAAATACGTTTCTTGCGTAAGACTATTATACATTTTTCAACATTAACAATTGCAGAACTAATTGACAATGAGTACAAGAGCACATTATTAACACCGGGTACTTCAGTTTTTGACATGCAATGCAGCCCCCACACGTCAGTCACGTCCATGTATCCAGCAGCGATACCAGCTTGAAAAACGTTGTCCCTTTGCGCGCCCGTCACTTAGCTCGGGCCGGCGGCGGGGCTTCCACTGACGGACAGTAAACAGAGGCAGGCCGGCTGTGCGCTGTCCAAACAGTACGAGAATTGTTTCCCTGCACTCATATAAACACCGTTGCTTCATTTGTAGGGGCGGAGACGAATGGGTCGCTGGCAGGGTGGGAAGGAAGGGTCGGCAGACATGGATCATCGCCGGAATCGGTGTCTGTTCGTTAATTAGAAAGTGGGTCGGCGCTGGAGATGCACGGCTTGAGTAATGGATAGCGCGTGATTTATTGCGTCGGAGAGGAAGGTTCCCCATCTGGAGGACGTATTATTATTCATCAGTTTATTCATCAGCTTACTCCTTGGTCTTGTTTCCAATTTACAGAGAGAGAGAGAGAGAGATAGAGAGAGAGACGTTCCATACCTACCCATAGAAGATAACCCGCCAAAGTATAGGTAGGTACAGTGGCGGATGGAATACCTGTTGCCGGAGAAGATTGTGTCGGTGGCAAGTGAAATGATAAGCCGTGTGCCCCGCCACTCCCTGAGGACACGCCCAAATTACACGACTTACGAAATGGAAAGAAAGTTAAGTGATAAGTCAGTTTACATAGACACCTAACTTTCTTTGCTGCCTGCGGTGAAAGCGAAGGAGAGAGAGAGAGAGAGAGAGAGAGAGAGAGAGAGAGAGAGAGAGAGAGAGAGAGAGAGAGAGAGAGAGAGAGAGAGAGAGAGAGAGAATAAATGTATAAATAAAGCTTTTCTAAATATAAACTATAGACGAAACAACAATAGAGGGAGAGAGTAAAGGACAAATGAATACTGGAAAATAACAAAGTTCAAATATGATAATAATAAAAAAACAAGCAAAAGTGAATAATTAGAGCGGCATTTCCAAGCATCGTTTTTCACATCATGTTGAAAGAGAGAGCGAACGAAGACTAAGCAATGTTTGAACGATATACTGCAGAGAAAAGGGAAGGAAGGGAGAATAAGGCGTCCCAGTACACACACACACGCATACACGCCCGCTATCCGCCTCTCCACACCCACACATACACACACGCGCACACATACGTACATACGCCCCCACACACGCACGTGCACACCTCCACACACGCACATGGAGCAACAAAAATATAGACAACTGTAGCAGCTTAAAGGGAGAACTGTCATTTATATTTTTGTGGATATTTCTTTATTTCTTTCTCTGTGTTTGTCGTTCTGTTAATTGTTAGCAGTAACGACGTCCATGATATATTTCAATAACAACGACGGACTGAAAATAAAAACAGATCAACAAATTAAACCACAAAAAAAATTAAAAGAGAGAGAGAGAGAGAGAGAGAGAGAGAGAGAGAGAAAGAGAGAGAGAGAGAGAGAGAGAGAGAGAGAGAGAGAGAGAGAGAGAGTAAAGTAAGCAGAGGCAACCCTACTAGAGAACCGTGATGATGAAAAATAATAACCAACAAAAATCACTGTAATAAAGAGGGATGGCCAGTGAGGCAAGAGTCGAATTTAAACAACTGTACCAAATATAAAAAAAAGCATAAATCCCAATGAATCCCTTTGATCCATTGTGTGTGATCCACGTCCCAAATAGTGCGTGGCTCATGCGGCCCC
>CM035212.1:476637-494137 GCA_020233015.1 Callinectes sapidus | reverse complement strand
GTTCCAGATGTGGCGTGCATTACTTCCGAGCTATTTAAAACATTCTTTGAAGAAACTGAAGTCTCTCAAATTTTTACGTGACCATGGCGTATTGCCCACTGTAGTGCACTGTTCCAAGTGTAGGAGAGAGTGTGTGTGCATTCCACGAAGAACAGAAAACTTGGCGGTATACAGGAAGTTATCTCATGCCGAAACAAAAAAAGCGGTAGTATTGTAATTTCAATAACAGTGATATCGAGGGAACATGCTTTCAGGATGTCCATTTACCTGGATGGAAGGTGATTCGTTGGGATCACCAAACGGTCACTCACTGCTTACAAATATTATCCAGGACATCCGCAAAGGGTTATAGGAGAGGACCTCAGCGCCCTCCACGCCCAAACACACTCTTATATACCCCTCACCACACGTAGACACGCTCATATACCCCGCACACACGTAGACATACTCTTATATACCCCAAACACACGTAGACACACTGAAAAACATCCACAACATACTTATATACACCCTGACACACATCCACAACCACACAAAATTGTAAACACAGAAAAGACACTAATATACCACCGAAAACACTCGTACACACACACACACACACACACACACACACACACACACACACACACGCGGCTTACAATCGAGAGGGCCCGGGTTCGAGTCCGGGGCCCGGCGAGGCAAATGGGCAAGTCTCTTAATGTGTATCTAACTCCTGTTCACCTAACAGCAGCATGTAGGTACGGGATGTAACTGGAGGAATTGTGGCCTCGCTGTCCCGATGTGTAGTGTGTGATGTGGTTTCAGCCCTACCCGAGGATCGGTCTATGCGCTCTGAGCCCACTCCGTAGGGAAAAGGCTGGTTGGGTGATCAGCAGGCGACCGTGACAGTTTTTATGCGGTGGAAATTAGTTAAAATATCTCTTAAGTCAGAAAATAAGAAGCATTTGGCCCTGGCTTAATTTTTTCGATGGGTCATTTTTAAAAATATTTACCTTTGTAATCTACGTAAGTTAGCCTTGCTGTTCTCTTTGAAGCTGATGACGTCACAGCCAAGGTGTAGATTCACCATTCCTTTTCGGCTGGCGTCTCTCTCTTTTACCGCCCCCAAATCATTAACATTTTGCCTAATACTTATTGATTTATATGTTTTTTTGTGTGTGTGTGTTTCTAGGCTCAGGCTTGTAGATGGAAGCTACATAACGAAGAGGAAGAAGAAGAAAGGAAAAATGGAGGCGGAAGAAGAGCCAAACCACAATGTAAGTATCCTTTGTAACCTTGCCGTTCTTTATTATGCAATCTGGTCTTTTGGGGGGAAATTTGGTAAGGCTTTAGTGTGTTTGATAGTATTTTTAGGTGTTTTGAGTGTTGTAAATGTGTTTTCGTATATAAAGTGTATTTTCAGTGTGCGTCCGATGATTTTGACATATTTCACATATGTTGTGGTGTGAGTATTTGTCTATTTGGGGATTATTTTGAGGTGTTTTAAAGTGTGTTTGAGTCAATATCGAGTGTTTTAAACTTATTCTACCACCACCAAACGCTAATTAAAATGACAAAAGACTCAAATAATAAAGAAATTCTGGTTAATTAGCATACATACAGACAGACAAGCACCCATGTATGTATCTTTGTATATAATTGTGTACATATGTATGTATGTACAATAAACCTTTAATAATCTCTCTCTCTCTCTCTCTCTCTCTCTCTCTCTCTCTCTCTCTCTCTCTCTCTCTCTCTCTCTCTCTCTCTCTCTCTCTCTCATTATTGTTATTATTAAAGGTTTATTATACATACATACATACATACATACATACATACATACATACATACGTACGTACATACATACATAGATACATAATTCTTCTCTTACATCTCCTTTATCGTCCTCTTGACTTTTCTTTGGATAGCTATCTAGAAACACATTTATTTTTATTCAAAAAATATAAATAACTTCTACCACACATCCCTTATCCACAAACGCATACACTGATTGTTTTTCCCTTTCAATAAATTACCTGTGACACAATAGAAAACACACACGCACAATATGCAAATATATTTTAATAATTATTGTATGAGAATTCTGGAGTATTTGGCCAGACCAATCTAGGGTGTAGAAGTTTTGACGAATAACTACAACGACTGAGCTCAGATACCGTGCTGGCCACATATCTTCTGTAGCTTCTGTCACCTATCACTTTTGAGTGAAATATTGTCTTGAGACAACAGAGCCCATATACCGTATACAATACTCGCGGCACGATTATAATTTTTCAAAGATATCGGCTGCGCGGCCAAATTTGCTCCCCCGTCTCGATCTTTATTTTGGCTGTTCCATGCAAAATTTCATTTTGTGCCTCCCAACATCATGTTTCTTGAATGGTGAAATATGGATGAAGTAAAAATGATCATTTTGTGCACTAAAATATTTATATAAGAGATAGCGATGTCTTTACAACATCTCAGGAGGTGTCGTTATTAACGACATGAAAATAAAGTAAATAAAGACGCCTTAAGGTCACCCGCTGCGTTCGTGGATACCGTTTGTCGTTAATCACTAGCGACAGACGCCTATGCTGTCGGTAGCGCGTCGTTTAAGTTTCGTGGAGCGCGGATTTGTCTGGGTGGCTAGTCGCGTCCCGAAAATTAGGTGAATCTTAAAAAATCGCTATCGCCATTATAAATGATTCACAGGGGTTATATATATATGGGGTTCAAATTACTCAATATAGAAAGCTCTAACAGATGGGAAGGGTATGAAAAACCAACTTTAGGCTGTTGTAAAAGTACAAAAATACCCAACTGTCCCGCACTGAAGATATTGCCACCGCCTGCCTCCTCCGGGCCACACAACAACACTGACGTACTCAGCTGACTGTCTGCCTTGCTACCGTGCATCTGTACACTGACTGACCCGCTGTGCTGCTGGTGCGGGGCTGTTCCCGAGACCATCTCACACTTTTTGCTTCACTTCACGCCTGTCCACCCCCATCATACTGCACTGCGCTACCCTATCAACCTTAGCCCCCTCAGCTGCACAACAGTTGCCTCCCTTCATTCTCCCAGCCCTAACAACAACAACACTGGCCCAAGAGAGACCTTTGGCGGCAAAAAACCGTGCCTTAGTAGGTATGTTTGTATCAGGAAATGGTAGTGTTTTGCAAGTATCTTCAAGTGAGCAGTGTGGTGGCTCACACTTCACATCCATTACCCATTGCAGTTGTTGATATAGAAGTGTGTCTCGGGTGAAATCCCAAGCCTCCTGTTGTCTCAAGGGCGTGACAGTTGACAGCTGGTCATGTCACATCCCTGCCCTGCTAAACCCACAAACAGAATTAAACTTTAAATGTCATATGGGAGAGTAATGATTTAATGTATGTACTTTATGACTTGGACTATTCAAGGCCCCTCTAATTGAACTGGATTACTGATGACAACCTTTTATTTTCCCATGCTTCAGCTTCTTCAGTAGTAATTGAGTAGTTTTTTTTATATATTACTATTGAAATGACATTGCCTAGTGTTTCCATTAGATAGTCAGGTTGTTGTAGTAACATAATACTGTTCTCTTGACAGATTAATGACGTGAGAAGTCAGGCTTGTCAAAGAGGGAGAGATGTCCAGTGACAATCATATGATGAAGCAAAACACAGGACACAGTGTCAGTGTTTCCAAGGCAGTGGCAGGAATGAAGCCCGAGGAAGCCTGCCAGGAAGTGAGTGGTGTGGCAGTCAGTACCAAGTCACTCGAGCTACACCTTTACCCTCAGGACTTGGAGGAGCTGCTCAAGGATGAAAAACACGGGAGGAAAGATAACGAAGTGTACCAGGTTATTGAGGAACCACTGGAGGAGACTGAACAAATTCCTGGTCTGGAAACACCAACCAATAGAGAGACCGAGCCATCCACTTTACAAGATTCACAGTTAAGTGCCTCCTCTGTCACTCCGGTCACCGTGAAGAGAAAGCGTGGCCGCCCCAGAAGGGAAAGCAACCACCTAAAGACCACACCAGACACCGCACACAGTCTGAAGAGAGCTGGAGGGAACGACCAAACCTCCCTTGGACAGTCAAGGATTAGTGAGGATCTTGATGATGGTGATACAGACACTGAAATAAAGTCCAAGAGAAGCAGAAAGACTAAAGTGTTACATGATGACTATGTTGCAGACTTCAACACTTCAGATGAGGAGGAAGGTGGCAAGATACTCCGCAAGTTAGCAGGGAGGGGAAGGGGGAGGGGGAGAGGCCGCGGGAGGAGGAGGAATTGTGAATACCCTGAAGCATTTAATGATTTCTTCTCAAGTTGCCATGAAATCCTTGGTAAAAAATCAGCTCTGGGAAAAGAATGTGTCAGTATATTGAAAGACTTGGAAGATTTTGACGATGAGGAATGTAACCTCAAGGACAATCAGTGTGAGCGTTCCCCAAAACTTAAACATGAAGTGGAGGACAGATTAGAGGGAGTGCTGGGGCCAGGAGGACAAACACGGGTGCAAATTGTCAACACTGGAGATGTGACGGTGATTGATGACGAAGAGAATTACATATACAACGTCATCACAACCACAGGAGAGAGGGAGAGCATAACCCCCATAGTGATCCCTAAGGTGGCCAGTAATGTGGTTAGTGAGAGGCAGGATGGCAGTGCTATGTCAGACACTATGAAGACTAACAAGGGTGGCAAAGGTGCTGAAGATTTTATTATGCAAGAGATGGATGCCGAGTTACAAGCCACTTCCAAAGAGACACTCAACAAACAGCAACAAACTGATAGGTATTTTATTTGTTTTTCTGTCAAAGTTACCACAGTACGAACATTTCTAATTATCTTTTCCATTTTCTTATTGATGTTCGTTAAGATTCCATTGTTTTAGGACTGTGTTGAGGTATATATTCCCGTGAAGGAGTTAAAATACAAGTTTGAAGGACATCAGTGACAACATGGTAGTCTAGTTTAAATAGCCGAGTTTGTCTAGTGGCTGTAACTTCATTTTGGTTCCTCTACATTTACTCCAATAAAATGAGAAAGAGTTAGACAGTAGAGTTGATTAGTTCCAAGTCTCACACATAAAACAATTCCATGTCTGTATTTTTGCATCGTAGACAGAATTATGGACCTTTTCTATAGAGTTACATTAAGAGTATATTTAGCAGTCTTTAGCCAGTAGAATGCTTTGAGATGGCCAAGTTGAAAGATCTTGGGAGTGATTTATTAATAGGGAAGAAAAACCAAATTGCAGGAAAAGTGTTAAACCTGCACTACACCTGAAACCAAAGTAATTGGAGTTTATTGAAGTGATTTGTATTATTTCAGAGCGCTCTACAGACAAGTGGTGTCCTTGAAACAAAAATACTACCAGGCACTGCAGGAGCTGAAGAGGAAGCCACAGGTGTCAACATTTGCAGAGCTTGTATACGGTGCTGCAAGCTTCCTCACTGATGACCAACTCCTCTTCTTCACTATGCAACTCAAGTCCGGCTGCCCTAACATGCCTGCCATTAAGTATGTAGTGTATCCTTTGCTGTGTTCCATTGTTTGTTCATGATGTAGGAAATGCATTTTATTTATAAGAGGGGGAAGCTGGCTGATGGCAACAAAAACAATGAAAATAAAAGCCCACTAATTTTCCAATCTCCATATAGGTCAAAAGAGTTAGCTAAAAGTCAAGGGTAAATGTCATGAAATCTCTCTCTTAAATAAAGTCAAGTCATGGGATGATGGAAATGTAGAAGCAGGTAGGGAGTTCCAGAGTTTACCAGTGAAAGAAATGAGTGACTGGAAGTACTGGTTAAGTCTTGGATTAGAGAGTTGGGCAGAATAGGGAGATGTAAAAAGTGATTCAAGACTAAACTATATTCTGCTCTCTCTTGTTTACAGATACAGTGGTCGGGAGAAAATGTTGGCATTAGCTTTCTATCTCCACAATCCAGACCTTTACAAATGGCTTGGTTTGATCTTCCACCTGCCCAGCAAGGTGGTCCTGGAGCGGTGGCTGGATGGGGTCGCCAAGAACAACCCAGATGATGCCAAGAGACTGGTGTACAGCGTCTATTCTAGGTTCATCTTCAGACCGTGAAAAATTGGGACTTTTGTGTTATTTAATGGGTAAGCTCACAGAATATTTTGATAATAAATCCAACAGGTATCCAATCAGAATTTTTATTCAACTTTCTTAATGGACACATTTCTTAGATGTTTCAAAAAAGGTACATTCTCAATTAGTATCTGACAGGTGATTAAAGAAACATATTCTTAAATTGTTCTCAACCCACAATTTTCCAAGATCACAGAGACAACTACCCGGGTTTTCAACACACTTTCTCCTTATAATAAACTAAAAATATTGCCAGTTTATCACCAAAACCATAAAAATACCCTAAAAAACATGACTATCTTCAACTAGAGCCTTTGGAAAATAGTGATGGTAAGAGAGCAGTGTTTAAAAATACAGGCAATGGTGCCTTTGCTGGTTATATATTCAAACTGCATCTCCTTCCAGTTATTAACCAATCCTAATTCTGTTTGTTTCCATGGATAAAAACTGTGGTTGAAAAATAGTAATGTGTGTGATTAAAGAAGGAAAAATGTATGTTTTATGTATCTTGAAAAATTGGCCAAATTTTACGTGTGAAGGAATAATGTATGGCAACTTTCTTTTGTCTTGGTTGCCACTCTGTGCATCTGGTACTGAGGTATATTTGTTGGGAGCAAGTCTGCACACACACACACACACACACACACACACACACACTTTTTTCAAGAACAAACCCTCACCCAAGAGATTAAGACACTTTCACTAAACTTCAATATTCATCTTTACTTGGAAACCAAAACATCTTTTTTTAATGTAAGAGGGGGAAGCAGGCCAAGAGCAACAAAGACAAGGAGAATAAAAAGCCCACAAATTTGCCAGTCCCCTTAAAGGTCAAAGGAGCTAGCCAAAGGTCAGGGACAAATGTCTTGAAACCCTCTTAAATAAATTCAGGGATAAATGTCTTGAAACCCTCTTAAATAAATTCATGTCAAGGGAAGTTGTAAATATAGAAGCAGGTAGGGAGTTCCAGAGTTTACCAGAGAAAGGAATCAATAATTGGCAGTACTGGTTAACTCTTGCATTAGAGGGTTGGACAGAATAGGGGTAAGAAGAAGAGAAAAGTCTCACTCTTACAAGGTTTTTAAAAGATCGTGTTCCTGATATTAATAGAGCATGTCAGTTTTTCATTGAAGATACAAGCTAGTAGACATTTCATATCCGTCATTAGTAGTGTATCTCGTCTTCCTGGAGCTTCACATCTAGCTCACTTGCTTCCCAGAGCTTCTTGGCCATTCCCCGGTGCCTCGCCAGCTCTGAACACTCTGTCTCCTGCAGGAAGATTACAAGTGTGTATCATTATTACAGGTAAGTCATTCACATCGTAGCTGATACATACTGAAACAGATTGAATGAGCCCAGTGGAAGGACAAGTCAATCTTTCTATTCTTATTCTGTACTTAGCTCAACTCAAGTTACTGTACATGGAAATAGCTGAGGCAAGGCAGCTACATGGTACTGTGTCAAATTGTAAGAATAAAAAGAGAAAAGGAGTTTCTTGCCACATCACTCTTCCTTTCAGTTCTCTCATGAACAAAGTTATAGAATTCATCCATAAATCATACAGTCATACTACAGGTAATAATGATGATGTACAAAGCAGATCACCACTATATACTACGAGTATGTCTTACCTTACAATCAACAAAATACTTTCCAGAAACACCATCCACTTCATCTGACACAGCAAGGTAGATGGTGGTTTGTGCTCCCATATCAGAGGTCTGAAAAAAGCCAACATTAATAAGGCCAGAGCAGGAACATGACTCAGTCACATATATGAAATATATACCATCACAGGAAGCAAATAAATTGACTTGCTGAATATTTCAAAATAAGTACAAATTATGTTAAATGGAGACATGAGCTCAGTACGAGTGCCATCGAGGAAGGAAGTTACCTTGCCCATCAGCCGGAAGAGGATGTCAACAATGACTGCTGTGATCCCCGCTGCCTTGGAATTGATCTCTGTGGCCACAGCACCTGGATGAAGACTGTTGGTTGTGACACCTACAAGAAGAATTGCAAGTGAGTTACAATGATCTAAGTACAATATAATGTAGAAATATTGTTAAATTCTTAGATATATTCAGCAACTTGGTCTTGCATTCAGTTATTAGCATAATGCACATTTATGGCCTTCAGTAATGGCAGAATTCTTGTTATTCAGTATTAGTCTCAGATGTGTGTGTGATGCTTTTGATGGAACAAATTATGATAAGACAAAATAACAAAGCTTACTGGTGCCCTTGAGCTTATTGGAAAGTTCCAGTGTAAACAGAACATTACAAAGTTTGCTCTGATTATATGCAGATAAACTGAGATAAGATGATTTCTCAAAGTTCAAGTCCTCAGGATCCAACTTCGTACAAAACCGGTGCATTATAGAGCTGACGTTTATTATCCTGCTGGGACCACTCTTCTTCAGCAGACCTGTAAAGTGTCAAACTCAATTAGATTAATCCTTTTCCACTTCATCTATACTTACAAACATGTAATCCCTCTATATTTCATACTCTAGACCTCTTGGCTCTTCATTCCCTTACAACTCATGCTTCTGAAATCCTACAGCAGAGGCTTTTGTCATAGAAATACAGTATGTTCAGTCCAACATCCCCTTCCTTGATCTACAACATTCAAGAAGCTGTAGTGACTTGACATACCTTTCTAAATATTAAACTTATTCCTGGAAAATCCTCACACAAATAAATAACACATTTCAAGAACAACTTCAACATTTGTGATAATTTTCTCTTTACCAAGTAGCAGATTGGTGAGGAGAAAGTGTCCATAGTAGTTAGTAGCCATGGTGACCTCTAAGCCATCCTTGGTGCTCTCTCTTTTATGATGGCCAGCAATGCCAGCGTTGTTCACCTAAAGAGGACATAATGGGAGCTATGAGACACCAGTAGGCCTACACATGACACTTCCTCTAAAAAACATGCAGCATTAAGTTCATTTATCATCTCTACCCATAAATTCATCAAAATGTACTTATTTCCACTATAGTACTTAGTTTTCCTTTAGTCGCCAGACCTGATAAGAATCTAAAAACTTATCAATGTTCAAATTTTGCAAGACTGTTAGCAGGCAATGACAGCAACACTACAGCTCACCAGAATGTCCAATTTCTTTTCAGATTTCAAAATTTCATCTGCAAAACGACGCACAGAGCTGAGGTCTGACGTGTCCAACTGCTTCACCTCAACATTGCTGTTTCCTGAGGTATTTATTATTTCATCTGTAAGAAAATGACAGTTATTCAGATTGTTGTACCACTGCTGTCACAGTAATGCCCATCTCTCAAGCCATGACTGGAGACTGAATTCCTCACCAGACCCATAAGAAATGTTGAGTCTCAAGGCAACATTTATGTGTGTCCCTCTGCTAATTAGAATAGTGGAACACTTGACTGATAAGACTATAATTGCTCCTGAGTCCAAGGTCATGGTGTAGGTGAAGATAATTAAAGACAGTTTCTCTCTCTCCCCTTTACACACACACATATAGAGATAGGACACTATAAGGCCAACTTGAACCTTATATAATACAACCAAGAAAATACACTCACTCACACAAATACAGACAACAGACACACACCTGCCACCTTCCTAGCCTTGTCCAGGTTCCTGCAGGCCAGAATCACTCTTGCTCCTCGCTTGGCAAAATCCAGAGCAGCAGATTTCCCAATTCCTGTTGAAAATGATAGCAGTAAAGTAACCACTATTTCATCAAGATATCAGTAATGTTTGGGACTTTCATTATACATAAGCGATGGTGCATTTCTCTCATGGTGACAGTGCGATTGAATCCTCTCCTCTTTATCTTGGAAGTTGAGAGAAGTGGTTAACCTTGATGAATGAGTGAGTTGGCCACCTGTGCTGCTTGATTATGTCCCTAAAGTGAACAAAGATAAATGAAAAATAAAATAGGATAAGAAATAATAAAAAAATAAATAAATAAAATGATGGCTGTCAAGCGGAAAAACGGTACAAAAATCAATTAAAATATGGAAAAATAGCATCAATAAAAATTACATAAAAAATAAGACCATCCTAGTGCAGGAAAATGTACAATAATTTATATGATATACCTAAACTGCAACCAGCATAGCAACAAGAAGAGTTACGTTAAACATGATGGCCTTGCAACAGCTGATAAGGCTTGACTACTCGAGGGAGCAAGTAGTTTCTGAATATGGGGCGAGTCCTTACCAGCTGAACTTCCTGTGACAATGACAGTCTTTCCGTCCAGCTTCTTCAGGGAGTCACACCTTCCTGACCTGCTCCGGTACACCAGGCGCACCACCACCACTGTCACCACCAATCCAATCAGAACACCCAGCCACATGGTGAGTGAGGTACAGGTGGTCACTGCCTCGCCCACCACTCATATGACACCGCTGCCCTAAGGAGCTCCGATTCACAGCATCAGCGTGTGTCTGCCATGACGTCATCGTGGCCTTGTTTTTTAGGGGAGACTTTGGTATTTTGTTTTCTCGTTTAGTGTTTTATTTATTTATTTATTTTCCCAGTTCTGTGGTGGTTTATATTGTTGAGGAAAAGGTGTGGATGTACAATGGAAGTTAGATATATTGGCATAGTTTCGTGGTGATGGTGATTAAACTTACACAAGATTACTATGTCCGCTATAATTACAACCAAGAAATTAATAACCACTTAATCTTAATGTTTTCTAAGATTAGCCTTTGTTCGTGTAGCATTAGTGGGGAATGAGTCAGCCTGCTGGAAGTATGAGACGAGAGGTGTCAGTGAAGCATTATCTCTTCTTGAGTCTGTGAGATGCTGTGACACGAGCAACACGCTATCATTAACATCATCAGCACTCACTACCACAACAACTGCACTGCCCTTTTGCCTTTACCACCCACACCCCATACACAGGTGAGTCTCGCTATTGTGGCAGTGTGGTGTGTGGTGTTGTAGTGATGTAACTTATAGGTCCTGGTGTGGTGAGTTGCCATGGTAACTTTCTGTGGGGGTGCCTTCACGTGGTGGGTCTCCAGTACTAAGCCTTGACAACTCTAGGGACTGAAGAAATAGCTGCGTGTGGTAAGTCGGTGGTTTCTTACTATGCTTCTATCTGTGAAATTCTAGTTCATGCCCATACTTTGACCTAATCTTCTAACCAAACGTAACCTAACAAAAAGTAAATTTACCTAACCTAACCTAACTGAACGTAACCTAATGTAACCTAGCAGAAACTAACTTAATCTAACGTAAACTTCTAACCTAACCTAATCTAGTGAAAACTAACCTAAACTTCTAACACAACATAACTAAACTCGATTAATACTGCTTGCGATGGGTGTTTTCTTTAGAAGGAATTGTAATACTCCATGTGAGGATTATAGAGGATAAGAGAGGGGAGTGTCAAATGGGCACAGACTAGAACCATACCCTTCTATCTCTTTTACTCTCCCAATGCAAGGCAGGCATGGAGATGTGATGGAAAGCAAATAGAACATCAAGTCATGTTGAGTGACAGTAGTGATGGATCTAACCAACACTA
The DNA here is from genome assembly GCA_020233015.1 of Callinectes sapidus. Lineage (NCBI taxonomy): Eukaryota > Metazoa > Arthropoda > Malacostraca > Decapoda > Portunidae > Callinectes > Callinectes sapidus. The sequence goes on along the minus strand of CM035212.1, from coordinate 482,511 downwards.
AAACCAAGTACTTTAGATTCATGTTAACCAGGTACATCACTCCCTCTCTGAATGTTACTGTCATGGTAGCTGTTGTGTGTTGTGAGTTGTGCAGGTTGACAAATGAACTAATGGCTTTGCTACACCTGACCTGACCTGACCTCAGTTTTGGTTGTAGCAATGAAAAAGTTTTTGTAATGTGACATCATAACATATCAGGGTAGCCAGAATGTTGATAAGTACTTAGCCAGAGGGAAACCTTGGGAGTAACAAGTGCATTTACGATAACTTCACTGGGATTTGTTTAGTAATATTTTAGGTCAACTCTTTGCTGAAGAAAAATATCTCAGCATGTCAAGATTTCTCTCCGAGGCAACACTGCCATATAACAGATCGGGTAATAATTTTGGAATCTGCAAGTGGATGTACAGACAAGTCCATTGAAGTATATTAAGGAAGAAGTTAAGTTAAGTCAATGGTGAAAGCCTCCCAACACATGAACATTCCTCCAGGTGATGTGATGCAGCCATGTCTGGTGAGACGACAGGGAACGTGACCATCACCATCCGTCTCATTCGCTCGTTTGAACACCGCAACATTAGAAACCTGGTGCTTCACAATGTGTCCTTGGATCAGAAGGTGGAGGACTTCACTAAGACCATCTGGGAACGCATTAAGGCCGCAACAAATTTTCCTCCTCCATTCCGTAACTTTGCCTTCGACACGCTGAAGATTGAGACCCACGCCCACGGTGCCAAAACAAATGATCCTGTCATTAATCGAGAGGACGACGCCAAGCTGATACTGAAGCCACACCAGCTGCTGCGGGAGTGTGGCGTCAGACATGAAACAGAAATCAGCTTCTTCAACATGCAGGACTATTGCAAGTACAAGGAAAAGCCAGAACTGGTGTGGTAGTGACTGGTGATGGCAGTACTCAGTGTAGAAGTTTGATAGTGTCCTTACAATGTTCCTGACTCCTTATCATGGTGAATCCTTCTTTCCTCTGGATTGACCTTTTTCATATGTAATTGATCAACAGTCTAGTGGATAGTGGTTAGTCTGAGTACCCTGTGGTAGTAGTAGTAGTATCAAGTTCAAATTTCTAGGCAGTGGAAGCCATTTGGGTTCATGTAACAGAGAACAAGCACAGGAGATAAGCCAAGGAAATGTTTCAGCCTGGCAACTTCACCAGTACACTCTATACCACCACCACCATTTGTGGGTGAACAATAACATATCCTCTAAACACTGTCAACTCTTTACCTTGTCATAGAGTCATATAGTGTGATGATTTTGTTGTTTGTGATGTCATTCTTTTGATGTTTGAGTTTCTTAAAGATCTTTTTATCATTCTACATATCCAGGTACATCAAGATTTTTCACTGACATTTATGACATTGAAAGTGGAATTTATATTTAGAAATATACTCAGTGTTGAATATACAGTGGTGTAAGAACCTGTGTGTATTTTAACTGAACTGTGATCAATCTATTTCATGATTTTTGTATAGAATTGATCTAAGTTATATCTACATATTTTTTGTGTGAAATTTGAATATCCTACTAATTGATATAGATGTGAACTGCTGCACTTCATTACTTTTGATACCCACACTCATGTCACCCATGTCACGTGTCTCCCGTCTCATTGTGTGCCTTTACCTTAATGAATTGTCTGTGTTCATCAGCATCTCATTTGCCACTTGCCACTCCCTATGAGTATCAATGCAGGCCAGTAAAAGCAGCCAACTAATTTACAATGCTCCTTAGTTTGTTTGAGTCCCAAAGAATAGAATGAACATTGAACAAATTAACATTACTTTTTTTTAGCATCAGCAGAGAAACAGACATGATACATTAGGTAGTACTACTTGACCTTTAGAAGAGCAGTGTTACCAATAGATAAAGCACATGCAGGATCGTATATTTTGTTTTTAAGGGGAAAGAGAAAGAGATAAGTGGTCAGTTAGAGGGGGAAGAAGGAAGTGGTAGGAAGGAAAGGTAGGAGGAATACAAAGCTGATAGGAGAAAAATTATTAGAGGAAAGAAGAAGAAATTCAGTTACAGATCAAAGAAAAGAGTAATTTGTTTAGAGTTAGAAATTCAAAATAAGAAATTGTATTACATTCTTATTTCAAGTCCACCAGTGCAACTCAAGATAATAAATAAAGACATTATTATTCTTTTTAGTGACAAGAGAGCAGAGTACAAGCAGCTTGAAGACACCACCTCTCATGCATGGCCGGGCACATCACCAGCATGTTCTTTACTCAAGCTGGGTATTTGAAAGCATCGTCTCTCAACATAGTGGTGAGTGGCACATCTTGGGACAGCATAGAATAGTGTAGGGCATCATAGAGTAACCTAGAACAGCATTAAATAGTGATCGAATAGGATAGAAAAGTAATAAATGCCATAGAACAGTGAATAATTGAGGGGAATTTCCTTGTTAATCTCTTGTTTCTTCTATTTCCACATAAGTATACTTCATGTGGAAATCTCTCTCTCTCTCTCTCTCTCTCTCTCTCTCTCTCTCTCTCTCTCTCTCTTAGGTTTACAAACTTTATTTCTTTAATTTGGTATGGATGATTTATTAGTAACTGGTGCAGTAGAGTGTGTATACTTGCAGTGATAAAGAAAATAAAGCTGTCACTACTAGCTACACTGCATCTGTGTGAATTATGTCAATGATCTACTTAATTAAGAAACAATAAATAGCAAGAAACTACAGTCGAGTAAATGAACGGAAAATACTAATACACGTACCTTACTTTGAAGGAAATAAAAATGAAGAAAAGAAAATGTAATAGAACAGCAACAACCACACAAGTAACAAAAGTTCAATTGCCATTATCCATAAAACAGGGAATTATCTATTATTGTTCTCATCACATTTTCCCCCCTAGCCCCCCCTCCCTCCCCTCCAAAGCACAACCCATCAACGCCACCATTTTCTATCCCCCTCCCATTGCTTGTCCCTCTGGTAGCCTCCATACTTTTAGTCAATCTGCTGCACTGCTTTCCTTTTTGTCTTGAGGAGCAGAAGCAGGAAGCCGATGAAACGAAAGCCAATGATGATGACGAAGAGAAGACCAACATCTAGGCCCATATTGTTCTGTAGGAGGACAAGGAGGAGGAGAAGGAGAAGGAAAACAAGAAAAGAAAGGAGAATGAGAATGAGGAGGGAAAAAAGGAGAAGGAGAAGGATGAGGAGAAGAAAGAGGAGGAAAAGGAGAGGAGGGATGAAGAGGTGAAGAAAGTGGAGCAGGAGATGGAGAAGGAAAATGAGGTGGGAAGAAGAAGAAGAACAAGGAGGGGAAGGAGTAGGAGAAGGAAAAGGAGAGGGAAGATGAGAAGAAAAAAAGATAATAAGGAGGAGGAGAAAAAAGAGGAATTAGAATATAAAATCAGAATCATCTTAACATGTACTACTATAAATATATCAACACAATTTATCCTAGCATTCTCACTACTACTACTACTTCTACTACTACTACTACTACTACTACTACTACTACTACTACTACTACTACTACTACTACTACTACTACCACAACCACCACCACCACCACCACCGCCACCTCCTTCCCCCCACCCATCTTGTCTGTCTGGTCCCACTCACCTTATTAAAAGACAGGTCCTCAATGACGTCATCTCCACTATAGGCACACAGGCCGGGGAGCTGGTCTGGTGGGCAGGTTATGTTCTTCACGTCCCGCCACTGGTTAATGATCAGTGCCTCATTGCCATAGTTAAACCAGGAGATGTAGCGAATCCAGATGAAGTACACAGGAATGGAGCTAAGACAGAAAGAGAGAGAGAAAGAGTCAGTCAGTATTTACAATTCAATTACTACTTTTATCCTATCCCTACTACTCCTATTTCTCATTTTATCAACTCCCCCTTTCAGCTTCCATCAAACTCAACTTCCCCCCCTCCCACTCCCTCTCTCTCGTCTCTACCCACTCCCATACTCACTCCACGTTGAGGAAAAGACCGCCAAACAGCATGAGGGGAATGAGCAGAGGCGCCGCAATAGCCAGGGCCACGTTGAGGTTCCTTGCCATACAGGAGACCATGTATCCTGCAAGGAGTAATAGAAGTAGTAGTAATGGTGGTGTGGAAATCTTATCACTCTACCTATAGGACCATAAAAAACACCACCTTAAAAAAACTCGTGCAAATTGAAATGAAGCGTTTAGAAATAATGAAAGTGAGGTGCAGAAGTGTTTAGGAATACAAGCCTAAGAACACACACTCACACACACACACACACACTTACCAAAGGACACAGCTGCATTGGCCACCAGCATGAGAAGGCCTGCGCAGATGAAGAAGTTCTCGGCGGGTCCATAAAGTCCTATCATGTAGTAAGCGATGCTGATGAAGAGAAGCGGCAGGAAGAGGGTGAAGGGGAGCTCAGCGAGGTTCTTGGCTATGAAATACACGTCTGTTCTGTACATGCCATTGAAGTGTTCCCGTAAGAAGATTGGAAGCTCCGTGCAGAAAGTCTGAGGAAGACAGACAGAAAAAGAAAGATTGGTTGTATTTAAGTGTTAAGAAAGGCGAAAAAAGGCAAAATATATGATAGATATTTGAAATGACAGGAACTAGATGACAGATATTTAAAAGTCAATGGTCTGTATTCTACAACGCTTTCCTCTCTCCCCATGACAGGTTCTGAAGAGTGTTTTGCTAGATGAAAATGAGAAAAAATTTGTCACCAAGATCGTATAAATACTTCCATGTAACTTATCATTTGTCAGTAATGTACAACTCCTGTCAATCCGTCATCAGAACGTGAAAATAGTCCTAAAATCCGTCTATCTTCAACTAGAGACCTTGGAAAACAATCGGGGTGCGCCACAGAAGTGTTTTAAGCTCGTATTCTTAAATGCTTCAGTGCTTCACCTCCACTATTTCGCAAGACATTATTTAAGTGTACACGAATTTCTTTCAAAGTGTTTCTACGGTTCTAGAGGCAGTGGCAAGATTTCTACATTATTAACTTCAAAAAAATAAAACATTCTTGAAAACCTCATTAGTTATCTGTGGCCTTGGAAATTTGTGATGGTGAGAGATCAAGATGACGATGAATACGAGCCTCAGATCCGCTAACAGACAGGCAACACTCACATTCACGACGCCCATAGTGTTGGAGAAGCTAATCTGCGTCAGGATGAGGAAGAGCGCACCGTTGATATTGGTAACGCCCTCCTGTGTCATCTCCTGGTCTAAGTAGATCACGCCAAGGAGCAGGGACACAATCTGCACCGCGAGACACCAGATGGTAGTGGAGATGAGGGTTGTAGAGAAGAGCAAGAGGAGAAAGGGAATAGAAAAACAAGATCAAGAAAGGAGAGGAAAGAGAGAATACAAAGAAGACATTAAGAAAACAAAAAGATGAGGAAGATAAGAGGTGGTGGTGGTGGAGGAAGAATATAAAGAACAAGAAAAGAAAGAAATAAGAATTATGTTCACTTTAGCTTACTGATTTATATATTTAACTGCACCACCCTCCACTCGAGCCACCCACCCCCCTCACATTTCTCCCCCACACACTTACAATCATCTGGAACACCTTAGTCCTGAGCACCATTGGTTCCCGTGTGTTGGTGAGAAATGACCTCTTGAGAACCGCCTTAAACTGTTGCCACCAGCTAACCTTGTACGGCGACACAGATTTCTGGCGAAGGAAGGGGAAAGGTGGGTGTGAGCGAGTGTGTGAGAGGGAAGGAAGTTTTGGAATTTGTATATGGAAGGATTAGAAGGAAGTTTTAGAAGAATTATACGAAGTTTTTGAATGGGTACTACGTGAAAATTTTTGGCGAAGGAAGGGGAAAGGTGAATATATATATATATATATATATATATATATATATATATATATAT
>CM035212.1:431920-472230 GCA_020233015.1 Callinectes sapidus | reverse complement strand
CTCTGAAGTGCTACGAATAAATTAACTTAGGAATTTATTGGTGAAATATGAAAAATGGTTGTCCCTTGAATGGGTGGAATGTTATCAGCACCACCAGTTATCAGTAGATGAGATAGAAAACAGATTCTCTCGATTATTCTTATCAATATGGAACGCACCTCTAGTTTAAAATATGGAGCTTTTAAATCAAACTGGTGATTCATTCCTTGTGCATCTGTTGATATGTGTTCTGTGCTTTATAGGTGACTACTTGCCTTGCCTGTCGTTACCTGAAGCTATTATTATTTATGTAAGAGCAGGGAGGCTGACCAAGGGCGACAAAAATAATAAAAAATGTACCCCACTAATTTTTCAATCCCCATATAAGATTTAAAGAGTTAGCCGAAAGATAAGGAGAAATATCTTGAACCCTCCCCATTCAATAAAGTCAAGATGGCAGGTGTACTTATTGTTACGTGATGTTGAGGCTTGCATAACACACCTTCTGACGTCATAACATCCCTTAGTGTTGTGTTTCACCTTGCTACTTTGCTCGTCTTGCCTTCACGTCACTGTTGATACTCTCTCTTCCACCACCTTCCCTCCCTTCACTTATCTCCTTACTCATAATTTTCTTGAACTCATTCTGTTACGTGGGGTTCATTCCGTTGCCAGTGAGTCATTCCTATTCATTCCTCTTCTGGACTCGTATTAAGAGGTTCGTAAGTATGTGATATTTTCTTAGACGAATTGCTAGTTTTAAAATCCATCTTAACCTCCTGAAATTGGTGTTGTACTTAAGCCATTATCTCATCAGCAGTACATTTGAAGCTGATGATGAGGTAATGGCCGAAGTACAACACCGATCTGAGAAGATTAAGATGGTTTTAAGACTAGAAATTCGTTGAAGAAATAGTTATCCACTGAAGGATCTCTGTTAATAGGGGCTCTGTTTTTTTACAGATTCATTTCCAGTTTCATTTTTTTTTATTTTGTTCAGATTCATTTCCAGTTTGATTCATTTTCTTTCTTTCTTTCTTTTTTTTTTTTTTTTTTTGTCATCAGCCAAAGCACATGAAATGATTTTTATTTTCTTTTTTTTTTTTTTTTTTTTTTTTTTTTTTTTTTTTTACTTTCTACATCGTTTTCACTTAGTTTATTTAGTCATATTACGTGAATACATAACCAAGAATCTGTAGACGTGACCACTGTACACGTATGTATGTATGTATGTATGTATGTAGGTAGGTAGGTAGGTAAGCAAGAGTGTGTGTGTGTGTGTGTGTGTGTGTGTGTGTGTGTGTGTGTGTGTGTGTACGTGACAGGGCGACAGTCAGGTGAAAGACAGAGGCAGAAAAACAAAAAGAAAAAAAACGAAAAAGACAAACGTTTACTAAGTATAAGAGTGATGACGCGACACTGGGAGAGATTAAAACAAACACACACACACACACACACACACACACACACACACACACACACACACACACACACACTAACAATGCACACAATACAAGCACAATTACATTATACAACATTATCACACTCAGCATAATTTGGTAATCCGGTATTTTATCTTCCGGTCTTACGTTACAGTTCGTATTTACTGTCACTTGTAAGGCGTCTCATCTGCTGTGACGTCACGGCAGCGTCACGAGTTGCATTGGTAGAGAGGGTGACGTGCCTGGGGGGAGAGGAGGGAGGGAGAGAGAAAAAGTGAGTAAAGAAAAGGAAGGAAGGAAAAATGAGCTTAACCTTCGTGGATTTTTTCTTTGTCTTTTTCTCCCTTTTCTTCTTTTTTCTTCTGTTGTTATCTTGGGTTGTTTTTTGTTGTTTTGTTTTCTTGTCTTGTGTGTTTCTTTAGAGATCCAAAGTTTCGTAATGTTAGTTTATTTTTATTTCTTTATTGATTTACATACATCCCCCTACATCACAGTCCTTTCCAGTCACGTAAACACGGCCTGACCTATCCTTTTATCAAATCCACAAACAACTCTCATATATATCCACAAACACACTCATACCTTCAAAACATACATTCCCTTACACCACAGTCCTTTCCAGTCACGTAAACACACCCTGACCTATCCTTTTATCAAATTCACAAACAATTCTCATACATATCTACAAACACATTCACATCTTCAAAACATACATTCTCTTACACCACAGTCCTTTCCAGTCACGTAAACACACCCTGACCTGCCCTATTATTAATCCAACAAACAACTCTCATACATATCTACAAACACATTCACGTCTTCAAAACATACATTCTTTTACACCACAGTCCTTTCCAGTCACGCAAGCACGGCCTACCTTTTATTTGAAACCCCGACTGAGCACCGTTAAGCAAACATCTTAAGAACACCTTTCCTGTCACGCCACCGCCTCAGTAACCCCTTCCAGCACACCCTGACCTAGCCTTTATTCACGGCTACAGAACTCACACATTGCTGTCGTGTGAGTCTCGCCAACCTTGGGAATGGCAAGTAAAAGCAAGCGAGCAAAGCCGAGTCAGCGTCGAGGAAGTAAATATAGCAAAGGAGGATTAGGACAGATGAGCTAAAAATATTGTTTTGTCGGGGCTTTGTCGGATGTGGGAAATGTGTGGGTGTGTGTTGGGGGGGGGGGAGGTGGGATAACGGAAGGGACGTTGTATTGATGTGGTAGGAATTTATAAAGAAGCAAGTTAGAGAGTTAAAGTTGGAATGTTTTGGGGATGGAAAGGAAAATGATAAAGAAAACCTAAGTGGAGTGACACACAACAACTCCCAGTCTTTCTTCTTCATTCTTTTCCTTTCCTCCTGAATCAAAACTTCTAATCTGGTTGCAGTGGAGAACCGGAGAACTGGGGGACTTAGAACTAAGAAAATGAGTTTTGGAAGAACACGCAAATCACAGAGAGAAAAAGAAAAAGAGAACAATATGGGAGTGCGATTATATAAGGCATAAAACAGAAAGAGAAAGAGATAGAAAGGAAAGTGGGGGATGAGAGAAAGTACAAAACAAATAGAAACAAAGAGAAAAGGAAAGGAAAAAAGGAGAGTGAGGAATGAGAGAAATCCCAAAACAAATAGAAACAAAGAAAAGGAAAGGAAAAGAAGAGAGTGAAGAATGAGAGAAAGCACAAAACAAATAGAAACAGAAAGAAAAGGAGAGGAAAAAAAGAGAGTAAGGAATGAAAGAAAACACAAAACAAATAGAAACAAAAAGAAAAGGAAAAGAAAAAAGGAGAGTGAGGAATGAGAGAAAGCACAAAACAAATAGAAACAAAAAGAAAAGGAGAAGAAAAAAGGAGAATGAGGAATGAGAGAAAGCACAAAACAAATAGAAACAAAAAGAAAAAAAGAAAAGACGAGAGTGAGGAATGAGAGAAAGCACAAAACCAATAGAAACAAAGAAAAGAAAAGGAAAAAAGAGAGTGAGGAATGAGAGAAAGCACAAAATAAAGGGAGAGAAAGAGAGAAGAGGGAAGAAAAGGAGGGTTGGGAATGAGAAAAATACAAAACAAACAGAGAGAAAGGAAGGAGAATGAGGGATGATGGAAGGCAAAAAAAAAAAAAAAAAAAAGAGAGAGAGAAAGAGAAAAGGAGAGAAAGAAAGCAGGGTTGGAGATGGGGAAAAGGAAAAAAAAACAAAAACAAAAAAACAAAACAAAGGGAAAAAAAGAGAAAGAAATGTGAACGGGAGATGAGAGGAAGCGCTAAACAAACAGAGAGGAAGACTAATGCAAAAATATACCAACTGAAACCCAGAACGGAAGTGTCAGCAAATACCAAACATCTGCGCATCGTTCTTGTCTACGCAGCATGTATCACCTCGTTTGTCTGTATGTTTGTGTGTGTGTGTATCAAGCCAAGGTCACGTACACCTCACTCACCCAACCTGACCCTGCTTGGCTTCCTCGCTCCGTTGTCTACCTCACTCGACTGCGGGCCGCCAGCCTCAGCACACACGAACACACGCCTCCTCACCTCACCACCCCGCCCCGCACACTCCAAGTCAACACCCTACATATACCCACGCCCTAACGAGCTACTGTTATTGAAGTCACCACCAGGAGCCACCACGCGTCGCATCTCCATACCCTCGTCACCGCCTCCTTCTGTTCTCCCGTTTGTCACTTCTGCAGGATAAATTTTTGGACTCTAGCCATGTAGGATGTCCTGAATTATTAGTGTTGTGGTGGAGCTGAGATAAACACGTCATAGAATACAAAAAGGGAAGAAAAGGATTGAACTAAACAATTTCACCAAAAGACAAGACTCACTGCACTTTGATTGATCCAAATAGACAATAAAATCCGCGTCATCTGGTACTGTGGTGGTGGTGGTGGTGGTGGTGGTGCTATACGAGTTACTGTGGTGGTTGTGGTGGTGCGGCCGCGACCATGTTCGACACAATTGCTTCAAGAGTCAAGAGTGGGATTAGACTTGATATGATGGTAGTGGATGGAGTGAGTATTGCATGGTGCGGGTTTTGTTTGTATGTTTGTGTCAGGTGATGTGTTTCGTGTGTCTTCTTCTTCTTCTTCTTCTTCTTCTTCTTCTTCTTCTCCTCCTCCTCCTCCTCCTCCTCCTCCTCCTCCTCCTCCTCCTCCTCCTCCTCTTGACAATGTGTTGGTGGTAGTGATGACAAAACACTGGGGAGGTCAACACACACACACACACACACACACACACACACACAGTCAGTATTGCCAAATATCTATGTCTTCGTTCTTGGTAAAAACGAACTGGAAAAATAAAATAGCAATGAATAGGTGAAAATAAAACCCCAAAATAGGTTGGTATGGTACATTCGATATTTGTTAGTTGGTATTTATTTAATTTACTTATTTACTTCGGTTTAGTTGTGTGAGATTTTGTTGATATTGTGGTTGGAAAAAAATTGTTTTACTTTTTACATCTACTTTCATTCTCTTGTCTCTTTTTTATATCGTTCACTTTTGGAAACTGCAGGAAAAGTAGTAAAATAAAGAAAATAAAGTAATAACATCTACAATTACTTTTTACAATTACTTCCACAATTATTTTCATTATTTAACTCGTTCTATTTTCTATCATTCACTTTTGTTCTATTTTTCCTTGCTTGGCTTCACTTTCACATCTTTCTTCGTCGAGTCACTTGTAAACTCTGTGACAGGAACTATTCTTCTTACACTTTGTTGGCTTTTCGCTGTTTTGTATTTATTTTTAACTCTTTTCCTTCTTCCCTGTCCCTTATTTACTCTCCCCTACTTCCCTTTCCTCTGTTTATATGTCTCTCTTTAATATTCACGTATCTTTCTGTATAACTTCAATAGTAAACTGTATCATAATTTCTCTTTTTTTGTTTATATTTGATTATTTTTCTTTTTCTTTCTCTTCATCTAATTTTATTCTTCTTGCCTTACTTTATCTCTCCTTCAGTTCTTCATTTCATCCGTTAATTTTGTAGAATATTACAATTTTTTTCATATCTAGTTATTAATCTTTTTATTCCCAGTTTTACCTTAATGCTCCTCTTGTCTTACTTTCAATGACTTCGCTCTCTCTCTCTCTCTCTCTCTCTCTCTCTCTCTCTCTCTCTCTCTCTCTCTCTCTCTCTCTCTCTCTCTCTCTCTCTCTCTCTCTCTCACCTGTTTCCCTTATAAGTAAAGCGCAGATTCTCACATTTGTAGGTTTTCCTCATTTTCCTTTCAAGCCACAGGTGTGTTTGGGTCCTTAATTATTCTACCTGTCCTTAATTGCCTCACCTGTCCATCATTGCTTAATTATCCTCGGCTGTTTTTATTCTTTTTTCATTCATGTGTTTTTCTCTATTTGTCAAGTGTTCATCCTGTTTTTAATCATTTAATCTGTTTTTAATTGTACACACCTGTTTTTTTTTATTATCCTTACCTGTCTATTTTCTTGACTGTACTGAAGGAGGAGGAAGAGGAAGAGGAGGAAGAGGAAGAGGAGGAGGAGGAAGAGGAAGAGGAGGAGGAGGAAGGAATGCGTGCTAATGCCTACGTGCAGTTATGAAGAAGCCACATTCTTCTCCTCCTCCTCCTCCTCCTCCTCCTCCTCCTCCTCCTCCTCCTCCTCCTCCTCCTCCTCCTCCTCCTCCTCCTCCTCCTCCTCCCCCACAACTAATTAGCTTCATATCTTCATAACTTCTACTTTTTCATACTTTCCTTTCTGTTAGTGCCCATTTTCCCCTATTTAGTTACCTTTACCTCTTCCTTACTTTCACTCTACTTCTTTTTTTCCTGCTGGTGTCTGATTAGCTTTATCTTGTTACTTATTACGTCGACCCGTATTCAGAAACGCTTTGTTCTCTTACCATAATAATTTTCCAAGGCCACAGAGAGTATTAGCGAGGTTCTCAAGAGTATTTCTCCAGTTCATAATGTAGAAATCTTATCACTACCTCTAGAACCATAAAAAAAAACACCTTAAATAACTAGTGTAAAGCCAAATAAAGCTTTTTGAAATAGTGGAGGTGAAGCGCAGAAGTGTTTAAGAATATGAACGTTACAATATTCCCTTTTCTCTCCTTGTCTTGTCCTTCACCGTCACTTTCTCTCTCTATTGCAGATCATCAACAATTGTCCCAGTTTACGAACGACCAGAACAATTGTCCGAAGAAGATGGATGTGAGTCTCTTCTACTCTTTGTTCTTTGTTGTAGTGCATTCCCAACTCCTTTATTCTGGGATTCCTTTGTTTAGAATCCTTTATCCGTCATTTGGTCTTTTTCTTCAGTTTTATTTCCCTTTATTAGAAACGTAGTACTAAATTTCCATTCCTTAGAGAGATTTAGGTTAAGAGGAGACCTGATAGAAGTATAGAATTGTAACGAAGAGAACATTGGCAAGGTTCTTAGGATCAGTAACCAGGACCGAACCGCAAATAATGGGTTTAAACTTCAGAAATTTAGGTTTAGGAAAGGAATGTGATCGAGGGAAATGATTCTCTAATAGATTGTTTGATGGATGGAACGGACTCAGTCATCATATTGTTGGTGCTGAGTCAATGGGGAGCTTTAAAAGGAGATTAGACAGGCTTATGGAGGGGTATAGATGGAATCAGGTAGCTTTGTTCATGAAGAGACCGCTACGTGTATAGACCGTACGACTTCTTGCAGCTTCCCCCTATTCTTACGTAAATAGATCAATGTTTAGACTCTCCAGGGATTGGTTTATTTGTTTAACCCTTGTCTTTCGGGAATTCCTTAACCCTTTTATATGGATTCCTTGATTTGGAGACCCCTATACTTTCTCTTCCTCTTGAACTGCCTTACCCTGAAGCCTTCTTGTATAACTAAAGGAACAAATAAACTCAGATTCGTGTACTTCCTTGTTCTTAAAAAATCCTGTACTCTTTACATGATTTCTTTATTTAGAGACTCCTTTACCTTCTCTCCCTCTGGAACTGCTTTATCTAGAAACCTCCTTGCATAAATAAAGGAATAAATAAACTAAGATTCGTTTACTTCATTGTTCTTAAAAAAAGTCCTTTACTCTTTACAAGGATTTCTTTATTTTGGGACTCCTTTACCTTCTCTCCCTATGCAACTCTACCCAGAAGCTTATTTTTCATAGATAAAGGAAGGCAGTGGTGGCAGGTCCATTCATTTGATCAATTCAACTGACAAACTCGCCAGAATTTTGCAGATAAATCAACAATATCTGGAAATGTTGTAGGGTGAGGTAGTTTTATCATCCCAGTGGCTTCGTGTGGGGTGTAGCAGCAAGGCAAGGCAATGGTGGTAAGGCTAGTGAAGCTGTGTGTCAGGTGATGCGTGACTTCCCTGAGACATTCTTGTATTTTTCTTCTTTGTGTCGTGCTCTGTTATCTATTGTTTATTTGTTTGGGTTAAGTTCCTTCTTTACTTTATGCCAGTTATTTCTATCAGGTTATTCTTGTTCTAATTCTTCTATCTTTTTTTTCTTTTCGTTTTTTCTTTTTCTTTCCTTTTCCCTTCTCACGTGTTCTTTCCCCACACAGAGACGTTGCGCCGCGCCTCAGACGCTTCAGGAAGAAGATGGAGATTGAACCTTCCCCAGAGGATGCCTACAAACGCTTGAAATGACGGCTACTCGCGCCCAGAGAGAGAGAGAGAGAGAGAGAGAGAGAGAGAGAGAGAGAGAGAGAGAGAGAGAGAGAGAGATTACAAGATGACCAAAGAAAATGGATGATCACGATTAATTAGATCTAGTGTATTGGGTATTTGTGTATTTTGGTATTTTCTTTCGTTTTTCTCATTTGTGTGTGATTATGTAGCAATTGTTAAGTGAGAGCGAAAAAAAAAACTATGTAACGCTATTTTTTTCATTTATTTATTTGTTTATTTATTTATTCATTCATTTAGCGACATTACTTATTCACTTGTTTACTTTAGTTCTATTTATTTATTTCCTGTATTTTGATTCTGCTTCACATCATTCCTTATTCACTTAGATATTTTCAACACGCATTCATATTTATCAAATTTCTAAGCCGGGGCTGTAATATAAATATAAATAATGCATAAAAGGTAGAGAGAGACAAAGTAAATATATAGTAAATAGTCCACTATCAATAAGAACTGTCTGTGATGTGTGTATTAGTCATTTAATCATTGTTTTCATTACCAATTCATCCTATCAACATAGCCTAATAGTTGTACAGTGACGGAGATTAGCCTAACTCGCACCAGTAATCCTTGATATGTACAAAACAGCTTTACCAATGACGGGAGCTGAATGACTCATGTACATAGGTAGTCTAGACACGTTAATTAAGGTAAACTAAGGTAAACTCTAAGGATCACTTTTTTTTCTCTGTCTGTCTGTCTGTTTGTCTGTCCGTCTGTCTCAATTTGCCTCATGTTTTTCTTTATAATTTGTTTTGTCCATTTGTATTATTTGTGATTATTGGTGTATTTTTCTTTGTGTTGTCTATCCTTAGTCGAAGTTTGTCATTGTATTGAAATCTTTTATTTATTTGTTTTTCTTTCTTTAATTTTTTTTTTTCCTCGTCCATTTTTCTTCCTTTTTTTGTGTGTGTATGTTGATTTTTTTGTGATTTTTTTTTCTTCCAGTCTGTTGTCTTAAGTTCAATTCTGTCATTACATTGTTTTAACCCTTTTCGTTTATAGTTTTCTGTCCCTTTCTGTGTGTAAGTTGACATTTTTATCATTTTGTCATTGTGTGTTAGTGTGTATGTAGGTTTGTGTCTGTGGGATGAGTTAAATAAGCACGTGTCACATTTACCTGTGTGTCAAGCAGATAATCGTGTCTGCTAGTTAATTATGCAGGTATCATCAGTGTCTACCTGTCTATCACCAAACCCACATGTCCACCACAAGCAAGTAATTATGCTATTCCTGTCTGTTTAGCAGGTGAAGGTGTCTAATAAGCATGTCCACCTGTCTGTACCTGTCTAATAAGCAGGGAATCGTCTTTCTCATTTGTATTAAGCAGGTAACAAGTCTTAACGAGGTGTTGTTAGCAGGTAGTCATTTTCGCCCTGCGTGCCCTCTTCTTCTTGCTGTACAAAGGTGTGACCAGCGGCTAATTCATTAAGTAATAAACGAAATGTGAAAACTCTCTTTATATTTCCTTTTCCTTCTATTAATCTTTTGTTTTCCTTATCCTTTACTCCTCTCTGTCTTGTTTTCCTTTTTTCCCCTCCGTGTTTGTATTTTCTCTGCCTTTCTTATTTTTCTTCATTATTATATTTCCCTCTCTCTCCTCTTCTTTCTTCTTTGCTTTCTACTACTATGTTTCTCTTTCCGCCATCTCTCTCTCTTATTTTTAACTTTTTTTCTTCTCTCTTTAGCTATTACTATTATGACTCCTAATAGATCCATTCTAACGTCAACAAAATCATTTAATCACACCCAAAACCAAGAATATCATAAAATATAATCCTTGCCCAAAACTCATCATAAAAACCTGTCGTAGTACTGTTAGGGGTAAAACCAAAAGAGATAACAATAAGAACTCCAGCCATTAGCTACTCTTCTGACCTCCATAGACCCTTCCTAACATAAACAAAATCATCGAATCACACCCAAAACTCAAAGAAAAAACGTGTCCCAGTATTGAAAGAAGCAAAACCAAAGAGATACTAGAAAGAAGTCCATCCATTACTCTAATCTTACCTCCATAGACCTTTCCTAACATCAACAAAATCATCAAATCACACGCAAAACTCAAAGAAAAAACGTGTCCCAGTATTGAAAGCAGCAAATTCAAAGAGATACCAGAAAGAACTCCATCCATTACCCTTCTGGCCTCCATAGACCATTCCTAACATCAATAAAATCATTAAATCACACCCAAAAACTCATGATAAAAACGTGTCCCAGTACTGAAAGTAGCAAAACCAAAGAGATACCAGAAAGAACTCTAGCCATTTCTCTTCTTACCTCCATAGACCCTTCCTAACACCAACAAAATCATGTAGTCACACCCAAAACTCAAAGAAAAAACGTGTCCCAGTACTGAAAGAAGCAAAACCAAAGAGATACCAGAAAGAAATCCATCCATTACTCTTCTGGCCTCCATAGACCCTTCCTAACATTAACAAAATCATCTAATCACACCCAAAACTCATCATAAAAACGTGTCCCAGTACTGAAAGAAGCAAAACCAAAGAGAAACCAGAAAGAACTCCATCCATTACTCTTCTGACCTCCATAGACCCTTCCTAACATCAACAAAATCATCGAATCACTCCCCAAACTCATGATAAAAACGTGTCCCAGTACTGAAAGAAGCAAAATCAAAGAGATACCAGAAAGAACTCCATCCATTACTCTTCTAACCTCCATAGACCACTCCTAACATTAACAAAATCATCTAATTACACCCAAAATTCAAAGAAAAACTGTATCCCGGTACTGAAAGAAGCAAAACCAGAGAGATAACCAGAAAGAACTCCATTCATTACCCTTCTGACCTCCATAGACCATTCCTAACATCAAAATAATCGAATCACACCCAAAACTCAAAGAAAAAGCGTGTCCCAGTACTGAAAGAAGCAAAACCAGAGAGATACCAGAAAGAACTCCATTTTTTAGCGTGCCGTTGGGAAAAAGGTAGAATCTGAAGTAAGAGTCCATTCTAGCCAGAGACCTCCGGCAACTCATAGCATCTAGTAATGGCGACAACAGCAGCAGCATGTATCACGGCAGAGCTTTCCGTGCCGGCCGCCCCTTGAGGAGTGAGTAGCAGTGGTGGTTACTGAAGGGGCATGACTTGGAAGGGGAGCTGGTGGGCGTGAAGGGGCGTGGCGGGGCGGGGTGATGCAGAGCGGGGCGGGGCGGGGTTACCTTAGGGTTGTTTTGGGACTTAGGGTGGTAGTGTTGTGGTATGAACTGGTGTGGTGCGTGCTGGTGTTAGTGGTGGTGTGGTATTTGCTGGTGTTGTGGTACGTGGTGGTGGTGGTGGTGTGGTGTTGCTTTGGTGTGGGATGGTGTGGTGTGTTTCTTTGCTGGTGTGGGATAGTGTGATGTTGGTTTGATATAAGGTGGTGTTGTGTTTCTTTGCTGGTGTTATTGGTGGTGTGGTGTTGGTTTGATATAAGGTGGTGTTGTGTTTATTTGCTGGTGTTATTGGTGGTGTGGTGTTGGTTTGATATAAGGTGGTGTTGTGTTTCTTTGCTGGTGTTATTGGTGGTGTGGTGTTGGTTTGTTATAAGGTGGTGTTGTGTTTCTTTGCTGGTGTTATTGGTGGTGTGGTGTTGGTTTGATATAAGGTGGTGTTGTGTTTCTTTGCTGGTGTTATTGGTGGTGTGGTGTTGGTTTGATATAAGATGGTGTTGTGTTTATTTGCTGGTGTTGTCGATCCTCTCTGGTCTGTTTTGAAATGCACATTGTTTTTCTTCTATGTGGCATCAGATTTCACCTTTTATTCCACTTCACTCACAGAAAACACCACATAACTTGAACTATGGGAAGTGTTCTATAGAAAAGTGAGGGTGTCAGAGGCCTATATAATGCTGTAATGAATATTGTTTTAGTGTAGAATCTCAGCTTTCATACCTAAACAGTTACAGATAGTAATATTATACCTTTGAAGTGACATTTCTCTTATATTGTGATCTATATGTATTTTTCATGTTAAACGGGAAAGCTGGCCAAGGGTAAAAGTAAAAAAAAAGAAAAAGAAACAGGCCCATATAAGTACTGTCTTCTCTAACTTGACTCACTACGCATAAAATAAAACCCTGTGATGCCCTTCAGAACGCCAGGACAGTGAGGATGAGATACAGCTGGACACTGGACGGGGAGTGTCTGGCGTGCTGCGTGAAGTGCTGTCTGTGGTGTGCCAGCATAACGGCACTCCCAAGAGCCGTCGCCTGGGCTACCTCAATGAAGCAGTGAGAGCTATAGTCAAGATTCTTGCTCTCAACCAGACCAAGAAGTCGCCACTCACAGACGAGCCCACCGACCTGCCCGAGGAACGCGTACCTGCCACTCTCCCGCCATCTACCTTGGACTTTGGGGAGGAGGAGTTCACACGAGAGCAGTACTTTTGTTTGTGAGTCCTGGGGTGTTGTGGTACTATTGGGGTCAGCTTGGTTTGGGAGTTCATATGTTGTGTGTGTTTAACAAGAAAAGAAAAAAATGATAACTTTCACCTCCACTTTATGTTTTGAGAAAGTGTTTGACTTGAGTTTGTTCACTGTCTCTTTCAGAATTAGTTTGTATCTGTATTGAAAATTTTAGTTTGAATTTAATTACTGTCCCCTTCCATGGCTGTTTGCAGGGGGAGGCAAGGAGAAGCATTTCCCTCTTGGAATTTACAGCACCCATTTCCCCCCATAGCTATGCCACTGCTTTAGACCCTCTCCCCCACAGCGATCTTCATATCAATACCCCCTTATGCATTTTTATTCTTTGGATGCCCATTTCCTCTTCAGAGTACATTAATAAGAAAAGGGTCTGAAATTAAGCCCTGTATGTGTGAGAAAGTACTTACTCTTCTACTTTCTCTGCCTCTCATCTTCACCCTCATTGTTACAAGAGACTGAAGTGTACATTGCCATTCTGTGTCCAGGTTAAGATGTTGTCTAGTCCAGGATGGGAGGGAGATCCGTGCCGGTGGGCTGCGGTTGTTACGATACCTCATATTCACAAAGGAAGATGTACAGGCTCTCATTGCCGTCAATGTTATACCTCTTGTTATCAGGTGAGTGGGAACGTACACAGAGCTTTGTAGTTTTAATCTATTATGTAGTTTTGCCTTCTGTTATCTGTCATTTATACCTTCATATGTTCCTTTTATTTTGTGTCATATTTACTTTATATGTAAACTCTGGAACTCCCTGTATTTTGCCCTTGCTATGCTTTGAGTTCTTTCAAGAGAGCACTTATCACTTGTATACTTATCCACTAATTTAGATTTACTTTTCGACTTTTCTATTGGAACTAGCACAACTGTAAGCCTTTTTCTCTCCTCTGGCTGGTTATGACTATTGTCTGTCTTAGATAATGTTCATGAGTATCTTAATATTTAGTTACCTTATAGTTAGTTGATGTATCATGTTTTGCTCCCCTTCCTTGTGGTGATGTTGTGGTGTCTGTGTGGTGCAGGTGTATGGACATCATGCTGGACAACCAGGTGGAGCGGGTCCAGGCGCTGCGTCTGGCCCGCCGCCTCCTGATGGTGGCCCCTGACCTGTTCCCGCTGTCCCTGGCCCGCTGCCTGGTGGCCATCGCACGGGATGGGGCCAAGGAGAGGGACCGACTACTTAGATCGGCGCTGGCAACACTCAACGAGATGGGTGTGTGCCACTCTGTGCATTGGTCTTATGAGTATATATTATTGTGTTTATTGAGGTGTTGGTTGGTATAGAGATGGCAGACATGTCAATGTGGTGCTTCACGTGACAGCGTTCATGACCCACATCCTTCAGCTTGCTTGGTCACTTTGCAGCAATACTGAACACCCGAGTGTTTGTGGAGTGTGGCGGTGTGGGTGTGGTGCTGCACAATGTGCTGGACTGTGCCATGCCGCGCATCAACGAGGCGCTGCTGGCCGCCATCCTCTACCTCCTCAACACCCCAATGTGGCGGCCGCACTGCTCCGAGCTGCATCAGGTTCTGGCGCCTTTCTCGGACTTCAACTACAAACACACCAGCTATGACCTGGACTACTACAGCAAGAGGTGTGGGCTGCCCTAGTTAGGTCTTGTGAGACATGCATTATGGAAAGATTCTTGATAAAAAGAAAGATTTTAAATACAATAAAATGGCTGTCAATATTTTATATCTCTTTGAGCAGGTTATATTTATTGTTTTGTTGATTATTTTTTGCTCTGAGGTTCTCATGGTTGTGTTTCCACCTCCCCACAGTGAAGAGCGTGAGCTTCGCACTCAGGCGGCCAAGCTGGCAGTGCTGGTGTGTCTGCGCAGCTGGCCGGGTCTGGTGTCCCTCTGTCAGCCCAACACTGCTGCCCTCAAGTCCCTCGTTGCTCTGCTGTACCCAAACCATGAGGAAACCAGGGTACTTGAAAGGAGGATAGAGAGAATGTTAACACAACTTAACACTTTTCCTGCGATTTGATCTGTCTTCTGTATTAACAAACCATCTCAGAGAATTCTACTAGCTAAAGACTGCTAAATATACTCTTTAATTAACTTTTTCTATCTTTTTCATCAATGTTTGTAAAGATTTTGTCGTTTTAGGACTGTGTTGTGTTGTACATCACAATGAAAGAGTGAGATATTGAAAGTCAGTAATTTTTCAGCATGGACAGCAAGTAATTTTTGAGAACTGAAGTTGTTGACTGGTGTGTGTGTGTGTGTGTGTTGCAGAAAGCCATCATTGAGCTGTTGTATGAGTTGTTCCGAGTGCCGCTGGTGGACTGGACCGGGGACTATGATGAGGCACTGGCCACCTACAGGACCTTGTCTGCCTGTGACACAGACCTGTGGAGGCTGCATGAAAGTTTTGTTGCAGCTGAGGCACTGGCCATCCTGCCACACATAGCCAAGTACAGGTAAACAGTTGATTCACCTTTTGACCTGTAAGGGGACTGGCAAATTAGTGGGCTTTTTATTTTCATTGTTTTTGTTGCTCCTGGGTAGCTTCCCCTTCTTACATATAAAAAAAAATTACTTGTATTAGAGAGAGCAGTTAAGGGCAGAAAGGTAGATGAAAGAATCCCGCTGTTAGTGCTGTATATAAAGAGGACAATTATTGCAGCTGTGAGGAATGCCTGTTCTTTTAGTAAGTGTTCTATTTTTATATGTTTCTGTCTCCCACAGACCAAATGTGATCCAGAACCACCTTGCTCTGGTCCTGTACACCATGATGTGTGTGGACCTGTTCCCTGCGCTGTGTGAGGTGATCGTGTCCAGCTCTGCCCCGCTCTCAGTGAGGACCACACTGCTACTTGGTGAGTGCTGCTGCTCATTTGTCCTGAATGCTGTGCTGTTATTGTATCTATTGCTTGTCCCACAGCTGCATCTTTGGTGTCTTCTGTATGGCTGTGTAGGGATGCATTTTTACCTTCAGTTTT
Organism: Callinectes sapidus; assembly: GCA_020233015.1. Classification (NCBI taxonomy): domain Eukaryota; kingdom Metazoa; phylum Arthropoda; class Malacostraca; order Decapoda; family Portunidae; genus Callinectes; species Callinectes sapidus. Next base: position 456,764 of record CM035212.1, on the reverse strand, counting down.
GGATATGATTAGATGATCTTTATTGGCATTAAGAAAGCTCTTTGGAGGTCAGAAGATTAATGACCAGAGTTTGTACTATTTCAATCCCAACATCAATTTCTTAAGCTGTATTGAATCATCAAATAGTGAGAAGAATAGATTTGAAAATGCATCAAGGTACTGAAGAGGTTAAGTAGGAAAGATAACTACCTGGATTTTATACCAAGAAGAAATGATGAAGGTGTTTCTTTCAATAATAATATTTTGTGAACAGGGGAGCTTCTGCATCAGGCGAATCAGAACCTGCCGGGGGAGTGTGGGTCCCTGTCACACTGCCTGCCGCTGCTGCTGGAGCGTGCTGCCGGTAACGACTCTCTGCAGCGCATGCGAGCCACCCAGGCCATCACAGCGCTGCTCATGCTGTCCCGCTCAAAGCTCAGTGCCTCCTGCAGCAACCCTACCTCTCTCTACCTGGCGCAGATCATCAATGCTGCCCCCAAGACCAAGGACGCCGCCCCTAAGAGGTTCAACGAGGCCCACAGTGCAAGGCTTAGCAAGGTGACTGAGGCAGTGAACAGTCTGGCCCAGAGTTAATAGAGATTTTTAAGTATGTAGCTTGTTCTTAGATGAATTTCTAGTCTCAAAATCCATCTTAACCTTGGTATCTTAGTTAGCCTTTTTATTTAATGGTTTTTGTTACCTTTGGTTCTCTGACCTATTCAGGGACTGGCATCTAAGTAGGGTTTTTTAAAATCCTACTTTGTTACCCTTGGCCAGATTTCCTTCTTACTTAAAAAAAAGGAAAGACTCACATTTCCCATAATTCCACAGTGGCTGGGGAAGGACCATGACGAGCTAATTAGCCAGACGATGAAGGACTCCCACGTGCTGATTGGGGGACAGAGCCCTCACGTGTGGAAGTGGGACCTCATCATTCCAGTGCTAAGGGTGAGGTGCCGTTTGTGTCACTGTATTGCCTCATTAACACCATTACTATTATTCTTGTTATATGCTGAAGAAACTCCAAAGTGTGTGGTGTGTGAGCAGATCTCTCCTTGCAGTGGCCGTCCCTGTCGCTGCATCGGCTGGAGGAGAGCAATTACCGTCTCTTTGTGAAGCGTCTCCTTTATTTCTATAAGCCGAGTGCGAACCTCTTCTCCAATGTGGATGTCACTCACGACCAGGCCCAAGTGTATGCTCAAACCCTCCTGCACTTCTGTGACTTCCTTCTTGGGGCTCCTGAGGTAATGTATGGCCTTATTGTGCTGTCATGTCCCTTCAGCGGGTTATTCATTCTTGTAGTGTCTCTATCAGTGAGTCAGTGTAGTTCATGTCTCTTCTGATGGTTATTGTTGCAGTGTCTTTATTAATGAGTCTGTGTTGTTGTTTTGTTGTATTTTGGTTTGTGAAGTGTTTCTTTCATGCTCTTCCCTTGTGGTCTTATTTCTTTTGGTTGTTTGTGATTTGTTATTCCATTTTGTAGTCTCTTAATGAATAATTAGTTTAGCTTTTTATATCTTATTTCTTTGTATTTTACTTCATATCAGTTTTACTAATTTTGTCAACATTTACAGGATGAATTGTTGTGGTAATGTAGTCATGTTTTGTAGGATGAATGTATCAAGTACCTAGAGGAGCTGTTGGTGGACATCAGCACCCACCTGTCCAGTGTGCTGTGTGAGCGGCCAGCACACGACGCGATAATGTCCCCCTCCCACCTCAACACCACCACAGCACAGTACTACTTCCTGGCGCTGGGCAGACTGTCCCACTCAGCACAGGGACAGGAGATGCTGGTCAAATCTGGCATCTTAGAGCAGTGAGTGGGGTCATCTTTGTTACTGGGATAGCTATGAATTGTACACTTCACCCTTGCTTGAAATATAAGAGTCTTGAGTGGCTGTGTAAGCAAGTGGGTGGTTCCTGTTCATTAAATGCAGGAATGTTGGTCTGGTATACAGATAAGCAGCAGGTATTCCACACAGCATGGATAGTAATGTGTTGTTGTCTTCACTCCACAGACTGCAGGAGTTGGTGAGTGTGTCTGAGAGTGATATGTACGCCAAGCTGGTGTCCACCTGTCTCCACTACTCCAGGAACAAGCCCAGCAGGTGAGTGTACAGGGCATCAGGATTGGTATTTTGCAGAGTTCACTTATATTGCGTACAAACTGTATTCTTCATTTAATACAAAGAGTACAAGTGGTACTAATAAACTACTTTCTTTCAGGGCCGTTTTAACTAAGATCCTGACTGGGTGCCAGGAGTCGGCTCGTCTGTACGGCACTCAGCTGCTGCGTGCCTTCGTCAGGGTGGGAGCCGAGGGGTTTGCCCAGTGGGGGATGGAGCTCCTGGTGGGGCAGCTGTACGATGAGAGCCGCGTTGTGTCTCTGGCGGCGCTGGAGGTGCTGGACGAGGCCTGTGACAATGAGGTGAGTCCATCCTGCATCCTCATTTTGATTTACCTGGTGGCAATGAAGTCTTCCCTGTCTTACTCCATGGTTGTGAGACATGGACACTGAACACTGACCTGAAGAGGCAAATTGATGTCTTTGGTACTAGATGCCTTCGCAGGATCATGGGATACCGCTGGTATGATTTTGTGTCAAATCAGCGATTGTTCCATGAGACCGATTCGAGGCCTATTACTAGCATAGTCCGTCAGTCAGCGCCAACTGCGGCTATATGGGCATGTGGCGCGATACCTGGAAGCTGACCCTGCTTGCCGGGTTGTTTCCGTAAGGGACAACCCAACTTGGAGGAGGCCTAGGGCCACAGAACTCTTGGCTGCGGCAAGTTGATGCCTCCTGCTGGGAGTTACTCGGTATAGGAAGGGAGTCTGCATGGAGACTCGCGAGGCGTGACCGCCAGGAGTGGCGCCGTAGGGTAGGCGAGGCAACGCACCCCCCGGCGTATGCCCCCCATGATTGATTGATTGAATGAAGTTTTCTCGCATTTAAGCTGGCAACATTGTGGTGACTGACCTCCATTTGCATTTTGTAGCTTTGTTCAGGTGGTTGTAATGATTCCTTCACAACATTCAAGGCTTGTTAAGTGTACCTAACTGAATGGTTTGGTGCTGTTTCAAGTGTCTAGTTTCAATCTTTCTTCGTTTTTCTCTGATAAACTCTGGAACTCTTGACCCACTTCTGTATTTCCTCTTTCCTATGACTTGAATTTTCAGCAGCAATGTTTGAAGACACTTATCCATTAACTTTGGGTAATCCATTTGACTTCTCTTTTTTTTTTTTTTCACCTAATTGGGACTTTTTCCCTCTTTAACCATTTTTGTTGTCTTAGACCAGAATCCTCTTGTATAAAAAAGAAAAAGAATCCTTGTATAAAAAAGAAAAAAAGACTAATATTGTGTTTCTAGGAGTACCTTGAGGCAGTGCTGTGTGCGCCGCCCTCTGTCACTCACCTGGGGGACCGTGGGCAGCTACTCCTGGTGAAGCTGGTCTCCTCCCCCAGGGGCTTCAGGGCATACCAGGAGGCTAACTTCATCAACACCCTGCTGGACAAGTGGGCAACAACATACAGCTACAAGTGAGACCCTCTACTTGATTGTAGGAAGGTTTGGTATTGAATTGTGAGGGAGGCTGAGTGTGTGTGTGTGTGTGTGTGTGTGTGTGTGTGTGTGTGTGTGTGTGTATGGGCCAAAGTGTCTGTGATTGTCAGTCTTGTATAGAGATTATTTTTGGTAATTATAAAAGGTGTAGGTTGTAGGAATTGGGAACTGTCTCATATTTATTCTTCCTGTTTGTGGTATCCCTGCCTGGCATAGAGGTAGATAGCTGGTGATAATTGCCGAACCAAGAACTTCTCTATATATTTACTGCTGTAGGGACACCAACATTATTTAACTCTCTCTATATTTAATGCTGTAGTAACACCAACATTATTTAACTAAGTAATTTTAGAGCCTTAACTGACTCATCCTGTCTGCTTCAGGTATGTGAGGATGATGCAGCTGGCCATCGCAGACTCCATCACGCAGCACCAGCGTGGGGAGGAGGGCCAGTACGGGAGGCGCACCAGCAGCAAGCATGTGGTTCACGATGTTTTCCTGATGCCTCACCTGTACGGCTCCCTCACGCAGCACAAGGAAGGGTTTGCGGCACTGATGCAGCATGAGGCCGTCAAGACTATGGTGCAGGTGTGTGTGTGTGTGTGTGTGTGTGTGTGTGTGTGTGTGTGTGTGTGTGTGTGTGGTGTGAAAGAAACTAAGTGAGAAATGTGAGGTTAACTTGTTTTGAAAGGAGAGAGAGAAGGAGAGTAAATAATATTCGGAAAGGAGGGGGAAGGAAAGTAAATTATATTCTGAAAGGAGAGAGAAGGAAATTACCAAATATTCTAAAAATTCTGAAAGGATAGGAACGTCTTGTACTTAATACGGTGAAGAACAGTAACCATGACAGTCAGTTACATCACCTGCACCACAGCACCGGGTTACATTTCCTTATATTTCCTTAGGTGGTGAAGACCGGAGCTACCTCAACACCACAGGAGATCTTCCACCTAAAAGTGGCAGTGTGGGCGATGGGGCACATAGGGCTGAGCAGTGACGGTGCTGGTTTCCTGAGCTGTGAGGGAGTCCTGCGCTCCGTCACTAACCTGGCTGCCTCCTGCCCAGTGTATTCTGTGCGTGGCGTGTGCTTCCATGCCCTGTGTCTCGTGGCCACCACCAAGGAGGGCGTCACACAGCTCCGCAAGTATGGTGAGTGTGTCGGCTGTGTCAGGGAAGGTATTGCTTACTTTATTGTTGAGGGAGAAGTCAGTCTTAAAACTTTCCTCAGATTTACAGTTAGTGATGTTTGGAATACTTACTGTTATATACCTTGTCTTTGTCGGAATGTATTGGTTATTGTAGTGTTGTAAGGGAGAAGTCAGTCATAAAACCTTCCTCTCAGATTTACAGTTGGTATTGTTTGGAATACTTACTGTTGTATATCTTATGAATTCAGAAATACTCAGTGCAGGTTAGATGATTCCTTTATTCAAGATCAAGATAACACCATATGAAGTGAGGCATACAGTTCAAACATACACCCATTACGCCTTGCAGGATGGGAGTGTGTACAGCGTCACCACCATGAGCAGTGGCAGATGGTGGATGAGATGGAGGGTTGGTCAGCACCTCAGGACCAGGCAGAGGACCCTTACTTTGGTGCCGTCCACAACCACCATGTCTCCGAGAGTGAAGTGGAGGACTTTGATCTGCCAAAGTTAGTGGAGTCTGCCGCCTCTTTTGTGTGGCCATCCTGTGCACGGACATTGTTTGTTTAGTCTATTTTTTGTGGCTTTTCTACCACTGTTTTGTGATATATAGTACCGTAATATATGTCATGTGGGGATAATTACCAAGCTAAACAGATGACATATGTATTACCTGAATTTATATCATGCGGGGGAACTTGCCTCAACACCCATCCCTTGTGTTTCAGGGCGGGGTTCTATGTGGGAGACGACTCAGAGGATGGCAGTGACGGTGGCTCCATCCTGGTGGAGGGCATAGGCTTGGATGACGCTTACCCCTCTGCAGGCAAAAGTCAGGTGAGGGCACACTGTCAACCTGTGAAGGGGAGCTGTGCATCATTGTGTACATTGAGATATATACTGCACTAAGATTTTCCCACACAGTACTTACTCATTCACACCACTCCTTTAGCCTCTGACAGAGAACATAGAGGAAAAATACGCTTTCCTTCAGACCTTGGAGAGTTACTTCAGATACTGTTGCCCGCAGACTTGCCAGAATTTTTTTATTTCCTCCCTGAATTGGTGGCAAATACTACTGATAATAACACTGGTCTCTATTGACAGACTCTACCTCACAAATCCAAGCCGCCCTCTGCCATGTGTCACAAACGCAGCTTCTCGGACTGTGCGCCGGTGCTGGAGGAGCTCACCTCAGACGCCTCGCAGATCCCTCCCTCCCACGATGACCTCATTGTTCAGAAGAGGTCATCGCTACGGTTCAGGTTCCTGGCCAGCATGCGGAGGAAGTGAGTTGTTCTTGATTGCTTGGTTGACTTGTTGTGATTTTTAGGTAAAGCATCAGTGACGTTGGCCAGCTGTGGGGGGGAAGTGATTGGTCTTTTGAATGTTGGAGGTCAGTCGCTGAGAAGGCCAACTGTGATTGCATGTTGCTGCACGGCTGCTATAGATATTTTCCGTTTCCAGAAGCTTAGTTTCCACACCACACATGCATTATAATGGACTAAATGCTGCTGTTCATTGACTCCAGAATGACTCCTGTATCAACTGTCTAGATACACATACAAGACATGACTCCAAGGAAAGAAGTGATACTTAAAACTGTGTGAATTAGCTGATTCTGAAATGTTTTGATTATTTGGTACATATTTGTACATTATCTGTGTGGTAGACTAACAAGGATGGAAAGGGATATAGGACCTCCTGTCTCTGGCTTCCTATGGTGAGGCAAGGCACTGTGGGGCGAAGAGAACAGTCACAACTATTATAGCTTTAGTGAGAGTAGGATTCATTAAACAGTGAGTGAGTGAGTGTTGCATAGAATGGATGGGTGACGTATGGCAGGGGAAACTGAGCCGAGATCACTGTCAGGTCAGAGCGGCGGCGAGAATCCACCAGCAGCCGGGCAAGCAACTCTTCCACGGCCTCGGAGCGCATGACAGACCGCATGACGGCCTTCCTGCAGTCGGCGCGGCGCATTCGAGGGGTCAGCTCACGCAGCCACTCCCTCACCGACCCCACCGGCTCAGACGAGGAGACCGGCGAGCAGCCCGGCACCCTCAGCTCAGACTCCCTCTCGGACCCTGCCGATGTGTCGGCTGCCGAGCTGCCCCACGACGGCCCCCCCAACCCCAAGGAGCAGCAGGAGGATGCCCCAACCCCGCTGCCAACCAGGACGCAGGTGTAAGGACTCCCATGAACCACTGTGTGTGTCCTGCAACACCAGGCACAGCTTTGTGACTTACTTTTGTGGATTAGTTCCCACCAATGTGTTGTTGATATTAGCACAGGAGTAGGGTTACACCACAGCATGAAATTTGCTTCAAACTTATTTAATGCTGCTGTTTTGTCCAACTGACTTTATACTATGTAGCCTTGAGGGTGGCGTCCAATGGAGACCTCTTTCCAGGGAGTGCCGGCTGAGTCCCATTGCCAGCGGGACCTCACTAGTCACCCTCGGCTCCCAGTCCATGGCCGAGGGCTCAGAGTTCAGGAGAGGAGGGCGGGGCGGCTCCATCAGGGGGTCCAGCGGGGCACTGTTTGCAGAGGATGCCGGTGACCGAGGCGGCAGCACCACCCCAATACTAATACCTGGCTCTGGGGTGGTGACCAGCCAGCCACTGTCCACCCAGAGCTACTTCACCCTGCGCTCCATCACCAACCAGCGGCGGGTGGTGTCGGAGTCCAGCCACGAGGAGAAGCCCACCAGGAACTCACTCAAGGGCTTCCTCTCCTCCAGCTACGAACACGGTGGTGGCCAATTGTAAGATTATTGGGGTTAACTGTTGTTCCTGCTAATGATAGTTCTTTGACTCATTCAGTACTGGGATGTATTTTTACCACGAGTTTTTGGTATGTTTACATGATTTTATTTGCATTAAGAAGGTTTTATGGAAGTCAGAAGTTTAATGGCCAGTCTTAACTATTTCAATCATCACATAAGGTTCTGAAGCTGTGTGATATCAACAAATTATAGGCAGAATGAATATGAAAATACAGTTTAACCAATACAGTCTAATCAATATTTGTTTTCACAGCATGTCGAACCTGCTGGATGTGCAAGGGTTGGTGCGGTCCCCTTCAGGCTGCAGTGAGGTGTCGTCGGTGCGGTCTGGGGTGCGGGGCATTGGGTTGGGGCCGAGCAGCAGCAGCAGGGCCCTGGGCAGCTACAATCTGATAGGAGTAACACAGCACCAGGCCGGCCAGTGCTACATTGGCTTTGCTCTGCCTCTGGACTTGGATCTCCTCCTCTATGATGCATCCATGGACAAGAATGTTAGCCAGGGAGAGGCGGGACAGACGGCCACCAGCACCCCCGGCAAGGACAGGTTCCCGGCCATCACTGAATCTGAACTTGAAACGCAATCCGAGGAAGACCCAGACAAAAAGAAAGGCAAGGAATTTGGTACTGTTATAGACAGGGAGGAAAAAAAGCTGAATGAACTCTTTCACTGTGATACCAGACAATTCATAGCATCAATATCAATGCATGAGATATTTACTAGCATCTGTGATAAAGGAATGCGTAAAAAGAATACGTTTTGCAATTTCTACTTTAAAAGTTTAAAGATTTTAGATAACTATGGAACAAGTAAAGATGTCTTAGAGTGATCATTTATTAAGGAAAGAAGGAGGAAATAACAGTGAAAGGGTTAAGAGTGACAGGACAGAAAAGAAACAATCCTGTAGTGTAGAGCTAACAAGTTTTCCTTTCCCACACAGCTGGCAGCCTGAAGAAGAAAACTGACGATGCCAAAACCTCTAAGGTGATTCATGGCAATGGCCTGGAGCTACACACCCCTCACAGCTGCCTGGCCTGCTACACACTCACTCCCCCAACACCACCACCCACTCCAAAGGCTGCAGGTGAGTGGCTGGAGCATCACTCATGAGAGAGAGAGAGAGAGAGAGGATGACATCAATACAGTCTCTCTCTACATTGATTAATTAACTCTTTTTGTCCTTTATTTTGGCTTGTGAAGCAAAGGGCCGTATCCTCACATGAACTACGATAATACCTTACCTTTCTTATCCACCTCACCTTCCTAACTTGAGTATGAACTACTACAGTACTTTACCTTACTTTCCTAACATGAGCAGGTAGGGACAATTTAACTCACTGGATGTACCTGTACCTTTCAGGCGAGGGTGAAGGGGAGGCGCCCGAGGTAGATGTGGTGGTGGTGTCTCCTCCTCTGCAGCGAGTGAAGGCGATCAGTGAGGCGTCCGAGGCATCTGACCCCTCCAGCGTCAACAGCCAGGGGTGGGAGGACACAGGTGAGGGGTGGTGGGATGCATGTCAAGCTGTTTGGCAACACAGGACCAGCTGTCATTGGGTAGAAGAGAGGGTAGCCTACAGAGAATAGCACGCACATGTACACGCACGCACACATGCACACTGGGAGTCCTGGGTGTGGCGAGGCAAATGGGCAAGCCTCTTAATGTGTATCTAGCCCCTGTTCCCCTAGCAGCAAGTAAGTACGGGATGTAACTGGGGGGGTTGTGTGGTCTCGCTGTCCTGGTGTGTAGTGTGTGATGTGGTTTCAGCCCTACCTGAAGATTGGTCTATGAGCTCTGGGCTCGCTCCATAGGGAAAGGCTGGCTGGGTGACCAGCAGGCGACAGTAGGGAATAACACGAACTTATCTGAAGTGTTTGGTGTCTTTCTGATTCATTATACACACACCTACACACACATAACATATTTCTTAGTATATGTGTAGTGAAAAATGGTGAAGGAATGGATGAATCACAGTAAGAAATAGATGGTTGTTTAATATATGGGTGTGTGGTTACTGGAAGCATACTGTAATAATTAGGGAATGAATGACCACTGCAATTTGAAGTGGATGCATGTTAGAAGGAGATGGATGTTGATACACCAGTGTAGTTTTAACCTTTAAGTAACTGTCCTTGTTGTTCACAGGTGAGGTGAAGTACGGGCCAGAGCGTGTGAACCAGGTGCTGTTCAGGAAGGAGGTGCTGCGCTTCATCACCAACCTGCTGTCTTCCATTGCTGCCAAGTCTTCTGAGGCAGGTGAGTGGCTCCTCTGCCTTTCAAAAATAAAATAAGATCAATGAATAAATAAAATGAAAAAATGAATGCACAGTGTCATCACCATCAGCCTTTGTTCACTCTCAGCAACGATGAAATGAGAAAAACCTGTTGGATGGTGCTTTGTTATTGAGATTTTAGGTTGATTTTTCCATGTTAAGTAGAGATGAAGCTTTTTTTTCTTTAATGTTGGAAGTTTTAGAATATTTCAATAAATTAGGTGGAGGAACAGGAATATATTGTAAGAAACTACCAGGTGTAAATTGTACTGAAATGCTATTACAGTATTTCGGGAAAATTGCCGAAGAAAAATAAATTGAAATGTTCCCTTATATAATACTCAGCCTTAACTCAATGTTGTGCCTCACTAACCACACTCTGGCCTGACAGGACTGCTGACACTGAAGCAGCGCTGGCCTGCGGGTTTCAAAGACGTCTGCCTTTATGCCGAGATCTGTCAGATTCTTGCCTCCTACAACTACCGACTGACAGCGCGGCGCTTCATCCAGGAACTCTTCATGGACATGGTGTTCACTGAGGTAAGGAGGAGGTAGACTGCCACTGGTGCTGTGAAATAATGTTTGGGAAAGAGTTTAGGGAGTTGTTTTTGCTCAACGAAGAAAAGAATACCAGTAAAACCATTGTGTTGCCTTCTCTACTCTCTTCATTTGTGTGATGGTTGAAGCTCCAGTGAAGTGAAGATGGTTTGTATTGGTTCCCTCTTGTAACTAATCCTCTTTAGTAAACAATCACACTTACCTGTTCAAGCATTGATGAAGTTTTTCCTGCAGGTGTACAATGAGGCATCGCGCATCCTGAAGCAGCAGTTTGAGGACCTGTGTGAGACCACCAACCCAGCGGTGCAGGAGATGCCCGCCAAGATTGTCTCTTCCCTGCAGCCTCCCACCATGGCAGACATAGCGGAGGTGACTCTCTCGGACAAGTCAGACAGGGAGGAGGACTGCTAGCGGCCCTGTGTGGTGACGCTGAGAGGACCGCCACTGCAGCTCTGCCAGTTTGTTGTTAAGTTGCTATGACGAAGCAGCATCTGTGAATGTAAATGTAAGACAAGTAAGTTAAGGCAGAACTAGAAGTGGTGTAGTTGTATTCATATGTTGACAATGAGGAAAGCTGAAAGTGGAGAAAAATCTGCTTAACTAAGAAACAGGAGTGTTGAGTGGGGAAAGATCAGCTGTTTTGTAATTACGTAACTTTAAATGATGTAACTGATAAAAGCAAACTTGGATGTGAATATAAACTGTCATTACTAAGTGTTGTGCAATGTGTGAAGCCTCTCAGGTGAAAAAATATATAATGAGGCATGAAACAAACGTGCAAATGTAAAGTAACTGTAAGAACACACGACTTACAGCTAGTGATATGAATCCTGACTACTAATTTAGAGAATCATAAGCAAGGCAATAATATAAAAGTGAAGAAACAATGATAGGAAATGAATATGAAAGACAACAAAACTAAAACTAACCTGTGAGTTGACTTAGACATGAAAACAAACACAGTAAAGGAAACAAGATGAGTAATGAGAAGTAACAAGAGAAGGCAGCAACATCCAGACTCTCCATGACCTCACAGATGCAAAATAAAGTGGCTTATGCTATAGATTCTCACATTGTAAAGCTCTGATCATGTGTGACTGAGTATAAAACATTCACAAGCGAGCTGTTAGAATAAGAAGAATGTTGGCGTGTGTTAATTTATAAGGTATGAGTGAGTACCAGTGTTGAGGGAGTACTTGTGTGTGGCTCTCCTGTGTGTATGTACTTGGCAGCTTCATCAGTTGAGTTAGACGTGTTGTGTGTTCCCATGTCTTCCCCTGGTAAGGAGGAAGCAGGTGTTGTGTTACTGGCAGGTAGCTAGTGATGTACAGACTCATCTCTATGTTAGGTTACCTTGCAGGATTCGCTTTAGGCAATGCTGTTAGTTAGTGGTGAGTTTTGTTAGTGTTTTTTTGTTTGGTACATTTCCTAATCTATTTTTTCTTGTCTCGGGTGAATTTTGTTAGTGTTTTTTGTATGGTACTTTTCCTAATGTATTTTTTCTTTGGTCTGGTGAATTTTGTTAGTGTTCTTTGTACAGTACATTTCCTGATCTATTTTTCCTTCAGTTTTCTTCCTTCCTGGCCCACAGCCACTAACTGTGAGTGAATGCTGCTTTATGGATGAGCTTCACTCCCTTAATTCCCTTAAAATTAGGAACAAAAGAATAAAGTTATTTTATTCAATGTGATACTTAACTTGGAGTTTTATTTGTAAATGTAAATTCTGCGTTTGAATTTGGTCTATTTCTCGATAGAAAACTCAGAAAATTTGTTTGTCAATCCAGTGTTTACAAGTCAAGATTCACATTAATTATCAGTGTTTCGGTGCCTATTTTGGTTTCCATCATCATCCGTCTTTGATAAACGGACTGTAACTTCACCTTCATCACTACTCAATACTCCTGCAAGAAATCTTTCCAACAATTTCACCACTTCAAGTCACCACACGCCAACACAAACAGTCTACAAACAACCCACGTCTCACTGATACATATAAATCCTCTGTCAATAATAATCACATACAAAGTTGCCATGAAGTACCTTGAAATTCTGTAACCTGCATTTTGTCTTCCTTTGAACCACCGATACTATACTTGGTCGTAATGAGATTAAGTGCTTCATTTTTTTTGTGGCGGTTAGTCGGATTTAATAGTTTAAGGTTATTTATTGTTTGTGCGAGTGTGTGTGAGGAAGGGATTAAAGGATTGAGAGAGTATATTTTGTGTTGGTCTAAAAGGGAAGGAGTATAAAATAGTATGTATATTGTATGTATGAATTTGAGTATCATAGGGAGAAATATGTATGCATGTCTTGTGTTGATCTGAAAGGGAATAAGCATAAAAAATGTATATTGTATGCATGGAGGAGTGTGTATGAATTTGAGCATCATACGGAGAAATATATCACACCGGCGGAGGCTTGTGAAGTCCTGCCTGTTATTTAAGCGCCCGGATCCTAACCCCAGCTAGTCCTGAGTGAGTGTCTCCCTTTTTCTATCATTGCATCCATCAGCTTTTCTCAGCCTGATGGGGAATACCAAAGATTGCTGTACTAGATGTAATTCTCTGGCTTAATGAGTCCTCAGTTATTCTTCCTAAGGGACTTGACCACTTCAAACCAGATTATTCGTGAAATATCCGCTCTATTGATGTTAAAAGTACTTATCTAATGTCTCGCCAATTGTTGTCATCTGTGAAATTTGCCGTCTTCTTCGTGTTTGTTTGTGAGAGTTCATTTTGTGTGATTGTGCCTAACTGTTTTTGCATCATTCGTATTAACTCAGAGTATCTTCATCCTTTCTATATAACAAGTGTCTATTGAAGAGTGTCGTATGGACTCTGCCTCTTTGTTTTTTCCCTGTGCTCTATACAATTCTGTTATTTTATTATTAAAAAAAAAATTTCACTTTATTATTATTTAGGTTTCTTTGTATATTGCTCCTTTTTTCTCCTTCATTTTCCGTATTTATCTGGCTAATCTATTTTTTCCCTAATTCTTTGTTTTCTTGTTTTTCCCTTACATTCTTCAGGCTTTCTTACTTCTTCAGTACTCAGATTTTTTATTTTTCTGAATTAATCATGTTTTACTACTACATTTTCAGAGATTCCCATATTTCCTTTATTCTCCAGGCTGTCTTATTTGTTACTCTACATAGTCTACATACTCTACATAATTATTTTTTGCTTAATCTGCTTTATTAACACTGAAGAACAGGGTACAATTATAGACACTTTCTCACAAGCAGCTAGTGATTCACTTTGCCATTCTTTACCGCAATACCTGCATCGATATGTTAGTTAGTAGCCAGTCAGTTAGTCATCCATTTGTTTCTTCAAATTAAGAAAAGACAACAAAAAGTCAAATAATTAAGAAAGCTCTCATCCTGCCTGTTGTTTTGTAATGTTATTTTCCCTGTGTGTGTGTGAGTGAAGTGTGGTAGTGAGAACCAACTTGGGATGAAATGGTATATGTTAAGTTCAATCCTCTATACTTTCTTCTGTTCACTTGTCTATACAGAATAACATGGTTGTTTGTTGTTAATGTCTCAAGTGTTGCCTCCTTCAGTGTGGGCAACAGATAAAGCATTAAATTGAGTCTGCTTTATCCCATGTTTCCATTTACCATACTTGATTCCTTTGCGTTTCAACTGTTGCCTCATTTAGAGTGTACAACAGATCAAACAAATTATTCGTGCTTCATCCTGTGCTTCCTCTCACTGCCACACTCATTCGCATTGTATTCACACTGTTTACCATGGGCTTCGATGATGTACACTATCTTAAGGCTGATTTCTCTTTCACTTGTGGTTAAAGAATGTGAAATCAATGATGCTATTTTTTCCTAATGCTACGCTTGATTGTGAGGCAATGAAGACTTATGGGAAATGTGAGATAATCGTTCGTTTACTCACTTTTCCCTGTCAGTGCACCGTGCCATGTAGAAGCACACACACACCTTGACAAGTTACCATTCCTGTGCAAATGTTAATGTATGTAAGTCATCCCTGTGAATTCCTAGTTAACTCCTGCACTGTCATTACATTTACCTGTGTTATGTATTCCAGTGTTAGTGTAATTTTTACCATTAGTGACTCTAGAATACTCATAAGGTAGTGGACATTATTAGGAAGGCTTTGAGAAGCTCATGTGAGGTCTTATGCTGTGTTGAGCCTTGCACTGTATCACTAAGAGGGAGAGTTGATATTATGAAGTATTACTCAGGGCTCTTATTAACACAGGTTCCTCAGTACTTAAGTTTCTCTGCGATGAATTTCTAGACTTAAAATCCATCTTAACCTCTCGAATTTGAAGCTCCTGATGAGATAATGGCTACAGTACAATGCCAATTTTGTGAGGTTAGGATGGATTCAAAGACTAGAAATTCATCTAAGAAAAGTTGCATACTTAAGAATCTCTGTTAATATGGGCCCAGATTTATTTTCATCCTGCTAAGTAACATGTGACTAGTGCCTCAAAGCAGATGAATGGAAAATGTAATGGAATGTGTAATGAGTGTGCATGAGGGAAGTGACACGTAGTGTACAATAGTGGTGCAGAAGGTTGTGAAGGAAGTGACGCGTTCTTTCTCAAAGTTGGAAGCGTCAAGGTGTAACTCGTGACACGCAAGGGTAGTGTGTTGTGAGGGGAGGATAGTGACAGTAAAAAGAAAACATGACATTGTGCCTTGCCCTTTTTTTCAGTGGTACTCCTTTGTGATTGTGATGCACAAGGTAAATGTTTAAGAGTTCAGTCCATAAGTAGTGTGGATTCAATTCCTAGGATGTAGTGTAACAGTGCTGTGTGGGAAAAATTGAACTACTACATCACGTTTTAGCAATTACAGTGAAGACGAGACGGCCTTGAAAAATAAGATAGTGTGGAAGTATTATGTAGTGTGCAGTGCCTAAGACTCCTGTAGAGCAGTGACTTGAAGGGAGAAAGGTGTTTGTGACAGACACACACACAAGATACCCAGTGTGTTGGTAGTGACTTGGCAGTGAATCAAGCGTGTTTCTCAGCTCAATGTGTTTCTGCCAACAGGTGGAGATTGTTAGATCACTGCTGGATTACTGTTGATGTGTTTCTTAATTTGGCAATGAGGGACACTGGTGATTGAGAGGCAGTGTGGTGAGTGTGGTGTGGTGTGGTGTGGTGTTTGTGTTAGTGCAGTGTGGTGTGCCGAGAGACAGTGGTTGTGTTGTGTTCTGTGACTTGTTCCTGCTTGGTTGCATTTATGAATGGTAGTGTGCAGCGAGGGGAAATGTTTGGTTATGTAGTGTTCTCTTTTGTAAAGTTGAATGTTACACAAGTTCACTAGTGTTAATTGATGCTGTTTCTTCCATTAAGTCTCAGAAGGACATAGTGTGGCAGGTCTGTACCCAGTGCAAGTCCTGGACATGGCCTTGGCTTTCATTTAGCTAACTTAGGCAGCTAATTTCTTCTGTATAAAGTACCTTGAGTGGTGCAGGTTTGAACACTGATTGGAGAATGTACCTGAAGCTTGACCAAATAACTGATGTGTACCATTGCTGCTGAGTCTGAGGTCTGTATTCAGAAATGCTTTGCTCTCTCACCACAACTATTTTCAAAGGCCACAGAGAGGATTAGTGGGGGTTTCAAGAGTGTTTCTTCACTTAATAATGTAGAAATCTTGTCACTCTGCCTTTCAAACTATAAAAGCACCTTAAAAGACTCATGTAAACTTAAATAAAGCCTTTTGAAATAGTGGAGGTGAAGCAGAGAAGTGTTTAAGAATACAAGCCTTAGCCCAGTGTTCCCCTCCTGTCTGTCTGTGTAGCTCCTCAGTTCCACAGTTCTGTGCCAACCCGTGACTGATCAAGTTAACCAAAGGGACGAACGTGATGTGTGTCATTCAAAACCTTGTTAATTTGTGCATAATTTAGGCATGTCAGAGTCTCATTCAACCATTCCATGTGTCACAACAACTTGGCAGTTATCAAGTGCAAACTGGATGATTGAGCGCCCTTCTGGCAGTCTATCTTATTCCTTTGTTGTTACTGGAAAGTATGGCCCTTGTTGCAACCGGTGTAAAATAAATGAGTAACACATTCTTGCTCTTGTCATTATCACAGAGAGAGAGAGAGAGAGAGAGAGAGAGAGAGAGAGAGAGAGTTTATACATAACGAATAAACCTTCACTCCATTTATTACTTTATTTTCAGTTAAGTTAAAGAAAAAAAGAAAAAGGAAGAACATCATAAATGAGCTTTAATTAGTACATATTTCTTTCAACTGTCTTTCTTTTCCAAGCGTCTATTCCTTGCTACTTGAACTACCCAAAGTTCAACACAAACCTCCACACCACCAAGGCTAAACACAAGATAATGATCCACGCCACGGACAAATAAATATAAAACAGTGAAAATGAAAGCATACTGACTGAATAGCACCACACCAATGCTTCTCTTCACTAACCTCACGTAATGAACACCTAATACTTTTACCAACACTCCTGCCTTGTCCTCCCCATCTCTTCTCCCTCACCACCTTCCCCATTACCCCCTCTCTCTCTCTCCCTTCATCCTTCCCTTTGTCTTCTAACCTCACGTAAATAACCTCAATCCTTTACCAACACTCCTTGCCTCCTCACATCTGTTCTCCCTCTCCCTCTCCCTCTCCACCACCATCATCCTTCTTTCCCTTCATCCCTTATTTTCCCTTCTAACCTCACGTAGATAACCTCAATCCTTTACCAACACAACCTTGCTCCCTCACATCTCTGCTCCCTCTTCCTTTTCCTCTCCCTTTCCCTCTCCCTCTCCCTTTCCCTCTTCCTCTCCCTCTGCCTCTGCCTTTCCCTCTCCGCCACCATCACCCCGTCTCTCCACGCCTCCCTTCTCCCTACAGCATGACACACAGGACAGGCCACGCGGTACACGTCCTCAAGGATACAGGGAAAAAATCCAATAAGCAGCTTACCTACTTAACGACAAACTAATTATTATCATATTATCGAGCTCAGTACAAGGGTTCGGGTATTAAGTATTCAGTGCACACGGTGTTCTTGCATTAAAGAATCTCCCTAGTGACTTAATAATTCAGTCTGCCTCGGGGAAAAATATAAAATGATAGAAAGATTCAGCGAAGTTTCGTTTAAACAAGTGATCGTCTTGTTTAACTCAATGATTGCAGGTTTTTCCCCGGGTGTTATCAATTTGTGTTTTGGCTCATGGGTTTGCTTCGTTTTACCCTTCTTTCCTTGTTCCATTCCTGACTTTCTTCAACTAGAGCCTTCGGAAAATAGTGATGGTGTAAGAAGAGCTTTCAAGACAGTTCCTCCTATTAATGAACTAGAAATATTGCCAATCCATCACTAAAAACTACAAAAATACCCTTAAAAACATGACTATCTTTAACTAGAACCTTCGAAAAATAGTGATGGTGAGAGAAGAGTTTTCAAGACAGTTTCTCCTTATAATAAACTAGAAATATTGCTCATCCATCACTAAAAACTACAAAAATACCCTTAAAAACAAGATTACCTTCAACTAGAGTCTTTGGAAAATATTGATAGTGAGAGAAGAGTTTTTCAAGACCGTTTCTCCTTATAATAAACTAGAAATATTGCCAATCCATTACGAAAATCATAAAATGCCCTTGAAAGCATGACTATCTTCAACTAGAGCCTTCGGAAAATAGTGATGGTGAGAGAACAGTTTTCAGACAGTTTTCCCTAATAATACACTAGAAATATTGCCAATCCATCACCAAAACCATGAAAATACCCTTAAAAACACGACTATCTTCAACTAGAGACTTCGGAAAATAGTGATAGTGAGAGAAGAGTTTTCAAGACAGTTTCTCCTTATAATAAACTACAAATATTGCCAATCCATCACCAAAATCATAAAAACACCCTTAAAAACAAGACTACCTTTAACTAGAGCCTTCGGAAAATAGTGATAGTGAGAGAAGAGTTTTCAAGACAGTTTCTCCTTATAATAAACTACAAATATTGCCAATCCATCACCAAAATCATAAAAACACCCTTAAAAACAAGACTACCTTTAACTAGAGCCTTCGGAAAATAGTGATAGTGAGAGAAGAGTTTTCAAGACAGTTTCTCCTTATAATAAACTACAAATATTGCCAATCCATCACCAAAATCATAAAAACACCCTTAAAAACAAGACTACCTTTAACTAGAGCCTTCGGAAAATAGTGATAGTGAGAGAACAGTTTTCAAGACAGTTTTCCTCTTATAATAAACTAGAAAATATTGCCAATCCATCACCAAAACACAAAAACACCCTTAAAAACAAGACTACCTTTAACTAGAGCCTTCGGAAAATAGTGATGGTGGGAATATATAAGTCTGGCCCACTTTGTCCTTCCCACAGCCCACTCTTCGCCCGCTCCGCCCCACACCTGTCAACCTCGCCAAGTATTTACACATTCACGCCTCTGCCTCGCCTCGCCTCGCCTGACACCCACTCACTGCCGATACCCAAACTAGTGATGCATTTTCGTATTTTCTGATTCTTTTTCCGGAACTAAACCATTCGTCCTGCTTTACGTGATATTACTGGTTTTTTATAATTGTTTCTGTAGTGTTTATCATTCTTTTTTCTTTTTCCGGTAGGTATTGACTGTTCTCTTCTCACTCGCTATGTTATTTACTCTTACATGTACATCTAACTTTTTTCTTCATTTTTTTTTCTTCCACTCCCTCTTTATCTGTGTTTGTCATATTCAAGACATTGTATACTTATTTCTAAATTATTTCCTAAATCTAAGAACGGTCTTTAATCATAACCTATAAAGTGTCTCTCCTTTTCTCCTATTTTCTTCGAATGACCAATGTTATTTCACACACAATCAACAATCACCATTTTTTCTTTCCCCTCCTCTCCTCAGCCTTCAACTTTTCCCCTCTGCTAATTTTCTTGGAACAATGTCAATCTTATTTCACACATGATCAAACGCTCTTCTCTTTTTCCAGGAATTGTTTACCCTCCCTCACACACCACTATTTTTTTTTTTTTACTATCTTTTGTTCTGCCTTTCCCTCGATCTCTCACTCTACTAGTTTGTTCCCACTTTTCTCCCTCTCAGAGCTGTCCATCTCACTTTCCCTTTCTTTTTGTTTCTAGTAAATGTTCATCTACCTCATTTCAGATCAGAAACTGTATAGATACCTATTCTTTGCTTTTTATAAACTCTTTGTCATATATTATGTATTTGCTTTTACTTTAATTTCTGTTTTCTATATTATATGTTCAGCTGAGTCATATTAGGATTTCAGATTGATAACAATGAATTTTCTTTTCCGTAACGGTTTATATGATTTCACATTTTCTTATTTATTGCTATTTTTTCCCCCGTCCATAAGCTGTCCTTGTTTTCCTCTTCGTACCATTTCTTTTTTAATCAGCGTGTCCTGTCACTCCTTCCGACACTGCACGTTTTCTGTCCTCATAAAAAAGTGATAAATTTTATATTCTTATTTCCCGGATTAGTAACAGATTTCCCTCATTTACTCGTGCCGTAGTAACTTTTTTCTTCCATGGCCGTCTTTTGGTGACATTTATATCACTGTAATAAATCGTTTGCAAGAATACAAATAGAATATATAAGAATATGGCGTTAATCTAGTCAACGTTAAGGCTACATAATTATGAATTTAAGAGAATGTAGTAAAAAAATGATTTCTTTAAAAGTTACACATCATTATGGAAAAGAATAACGAGCAGGGTTTTTTTTTTATCGTTTTTCTCTTCCCTTTATTTATCTAAGTTTATCTTATTTACTATTCATATTTTTTTGTGCCTGTGTTTCATCCCCTTTAATACGAAATATTGTACAAGCTTCTATTTACCTACGTTACTTTTTTCCCTTTTTCGTGTATTCTTTTAGTTTCTTTCCTTCAATACAAAACAAGATTTTTTCGTGTATTCTTTTAGTTTCTTCCCTTCAACACACACACACAAAAAAAACTATTTTCTTTCCTCTGTTTCTCTTCTCTGTCGTTTGCTCGTTATTTATTTTCCTTCCCCACCAACACACTTTTTTTTTCTTTCCCCTTATCCATACAACGTCATCACTTATACGGCCAACAATATATATTTTTACCCTTTTCTCCCTCAAATTCACTCAACTTTTTATCTACCTTACTTTACACACAACATTTTACCATATTTTATTTATTTTTTGGGGTTTACATTTTTATCCGTAGTACCTAACATTTTTTTTTAATACGGAAGACAGTTATTTTCCTCCTTTTTTCCCTTTTTCATACCCACCCAAGTATTTTTCTTACATGATTTTATACAATATTCGCTCTTATCTATTTCTTCCATTACTTAACCTATAATTTATCAATTTATCTGTTTATTTACTTGCTTGTTTTGTCTTTCATCATTAGTGCGTAAATTACCGTCATTCTTTTAACACTACACATGTTTTTCGCCTTTTTTTATTCATTATTTCTTTTTCCGTCCTGTACAAACTCCCGCATTAAATATACAAACAAACAGGCAGCTGGTACACGCTCTCTCACCTGTACAATGTTACCTGTCCGTTCAACCTTTCATTCACGCTTACTTGTCACATTACTAACTCATCCATCCGCGCCACCTTTCCCTCTAACCCATCCACACTCCTGCGCACCCCCACACACGTACATCCATAAACACTCACCCAGAACGTTCCTTTTATTCGCTCTAACTCATCTACCCACACACCCACCCAGGCACTTACTAAACTCACCCATAACATTCTTTTTATTCACTCAAGGTTCGTATTCAGAATCACTCATCTCTCTCTCTCACCACGACTATTTTCAAAGACTACAGAAATCACAAGTCGGGTTTCTTGAGGCTGTTTCTCCTATCAACTATCTAACAACATTTCGTCATTAGAGCCATAAAAGAGAGAGAGAGAGAAAAAAAAAAAAAAAACACCCTTGAAAACTTATCCCACTTAAACAGGAGCCTTTTGAAATAGTGGAGGTGCCGTAGCGGTGAAGTGTATCTGAATATGGGCGTTAACTCATCCACGGACGCTCCCACCCGCCCATAGCTCGCCCAGGATTTCAGGCGGGTTGTCAGGCACGGCGGGCGCGGGGTAATGCTTCTGTCGTTCTGCCTCGCGTGTTAAATGACCGTAAACGATTAATTGTATAGGATAGCACGCCGAGCAGTCCATCCCGCTCTCGCTGTTCAATTACCGCCCTCGCCTCACCAATGGCTCGCTTTTCATGACCAGACCAGAACAGATATGATTTCCAGACTTTTAAGTGTTGTTTTGATGTTTTTTTTGGGGTTAATTATTGTATTTTCTTCGAGTTTCTTGTGTATTTTCTTGTTTTTGTTTACTTTATCGCTTCATCAACGACCAGACCAGAACAGATATGATTTCCAGACTTTTAAGTGTTGTTTTGATGTATTTTTTTAAGGTTGATTATTGTATTTTCTTCGGGTTTCTTGTGTATTTTCTGGTTTTTGTTTACTTTATCGCCTCTTCAATGCCTCGTTTTCGTCGTTTCGATAAATAACCCAACTTAATCTAATTTTGATGTATTTTTTGGGTTAGTTATTGTATTTTCTTCGAGTTTCTTGTGTATTTTCTGGTTTTTGTTTACTTTATCGCCTCATCAATGCCTCGTTTTCGTCGTTTAGATAAATAACCCAACTTAATCTAACCTGACCAAAATTTGTAGCCTAACTTAACCTAAATTGATGATTATTTTTTTATGACATTATTTTTAAGAAGAAATTGTAATACTCCACGTGAGATGAATAAAGAGGATAAAAGAAGAGAGAGGTAAGTATATGGGGACAATCTATGACTATACAGTGATGCTAAGTACAAAACGAGCAAAATAGGTTAGTGTTGCAATGTCTACTTGTAATGAACCGATGTATATTTTTTTGCATTTTCCTCCTCTTCACTGTCGCTGAATTAGAATAGTCATGTAACACGGGAATGTGAAACTTTTTTCCGCCTTCCTGAATAAACTCTTCTGCATTGCGCTTGAAATTCATCGCAACACTAATTTGTCATATAAAGTTTACTAAATAGGACGGCATTGTTGTGGTTTTCCTACTCCACCTTCACGTGCACTAATAAGAAAAAAAACATATAAAACACACAAATAAACATTAAATACAAACAAATTCACACAGAAAACAAAACACAAACAGACACACACACACAGAAGAAAACAAAAATTCAACCTTCTCTAAAGAACACAACACAAAGCACAACACTGCAACACAAATATATAATCTACACCACAAACCCGCATTCTAACCCTGCACACTCGACCAACCAGAGAGAGAGAGAGAGAGAGAGAGAGAGAGAGAGAGAGAGAGAGAGAGAGAGAGAGAGAGAAAGCAGGAAGCACGGTAAATATACTCGAGATAGAACGAAATTCCTTCACTTTCTTCTCTGCAAGTTCGTTCTCTTCATGACTCAAGCAGCGCCCATTCAGACCAACTCATTAACAAATTACTCCTCTCACCTTTCACCGCGCAGAAGAGGAGGAAGAGGAGGAGGAAGAGGAAGAGGAGGAGGAGGAGGAGGAGGAGGAGGAGGAGGAGGAGGAGGAGGATAACGAGCACAAGGAATGAACAAAGATAAAGGAAACAAAACAAGGTGAGAAGGAAGATGAGGGTAAAGAGGATAAGGATAGAAGGATGATGATGATGGGAAGGATAAAGATAGAACCAGGATGCATGAAAGGAGGGGAATAAAGACAATGCAGAGGAAGAGGAGAGGAATGAAACTAATGAGACAATGGAGGAGGAGGAGGAGGAGGAGGAGGAGGAGGAGATTGAGCAGTCTGATAGTCGAAGTGGTGATTAACAGAAAGATTAACACAACAAAATAACGAAAATGGCATAAAAAAGATAAGAAAGAAGAAAGGAAGAATGATACAAATAAATAACAAAGATGGAGTTACGATAGTTAATGGAAAACTTACAAGAAACACGCTAACACAGGCACACACTTACCCAGCCATACACACACCCGCGCACGACGACACCAGCTGGGGCACTGAGGGGGAGTCTAACCAACGTGGCGGGATGGTTCAGTGAGGCTTCAAATGGTTCACTCACTCACATTTCAAAGCTTCATTCATTAACACTTTTCCTGCGATTTGGTTCATCTTCCTTATTAACAAACCACCACTGAGATCTTTCACCTTAACTCACTGTCATCTCAAAGCATTCTATTAACTAAAGACTTTTCAATATACTGTTTTTAATCATCTTTTCTATCTTTCTTGGCGATTTTCTTTGAGATTTCGCTGTTTAAGGACTGTGTTGTGGTGTACAGTGAAAGAGTTAAGGGAGGTTTCAAGACATTGGCTTCCTGACTTTTGGCTAATTCTTTTGTTCTTTAAGGGGACTAGCAAATTAGTGGGCTTTTTTTATTTATATATTTTCGTTGTTTTTGTTGCCCTTCGCCAGCTTCCCCCCTCTTACATAAAAAATAATGTCATCGTTTTCTATCAAACTATTTCCTACGATTTTTTTTCGCTTTTTATATTGACGGAATGACATTTATTAGTTTAATTTATATGTTATTTATTAGTTTATTAGTTATCTTTATTCATTATCACTTATTAATTACCTTTATTATTACTGACATTATTATTATTATTTATTATTTTTTGGGGAGGGGGGGGGGGGGGCAGGAATGATAAATAAACGAACGTATCAACTTTCAATTACAAGTTCCGGTTTTATGGTTTATTTTTCTGGTTTTGGAATTGAAAAGTTTACCCCAAAAAATGCGAAACAAAAAAAAACATCGTTAGTTAGTTAGTAATGCTCAAACTATCAAACCATCAACTATTTCATTACCCTTGTCACTGTTCACTTTGTCTTGCTATTTGTTATTGTGACATTTGTTCTATTATTCTAGTTATTTTGCCAGTTATTCATTAAAGCAGAGAGAAGCGTGTGGTGGTGGTGGTGATGGTGGTGACGGTGGTGGTGATGGCGGTGGTGACGGTGGTGGCGGTGGCGGCTCGGCGGTGCGCGTTTTATTTACCATGTCTCCAGGAATCATCTTAAATAATGAACGACAGTGGAAAGTGAGTCTCTCCCGTTATTAATTTCTCAAGGTTGTCTTCCAAACTTCATTCTTTTTGTTAAATGATTCACTCGTTATAATGTCTTGAAAGCAATGCACTCACTCACTCACTCACTCACTCAATTCAAGCATAAACACTCACCATCTTAAGCTCTCGAAGAAAAAAAGAAAATAATGTCTTGAATCTCTTGAATTTTCCATCCTTTCGACATGTCAAGAGTTGTCAAGAGTTAAGAAGCGGAAGGCAAGGCAGTGACATCTGGCGGTGATCTCAGCGAACTAAAGGTTGCTAATGAAGTGTTTATTACGATACCTCGGTGATGAAAGGCTGTGTGTGTGTGTGTGTGTGTGTGTGTGTGTGTGTGTGTGTGTGTGTGTGTGTGTGTGTGGCTTGTCTTTCATACCACACACACACACACAGACACACACACACACAGAGAGAGAGAGAGAGAGAGAGAGAGAGAGAGAGAGAGA
>CM035212.1:405419-418815 GCA_020233015.1 Callinectes sapidus | reverse complement strand
GAGAGAGAGAGAGAGAGAGAGAGAAGGGAATAATGAATAAAGCAGGGGAAGAGAGAAGAAACAGAGGAGCTTGTAGGGTGGAAGCAGTGCAGACAGTGAGGCGGAAGGAGCGAAGAAAGAGAGCAGGAAGACGGAAGGTAATTAGAGTAAAACCAACAAAGTGATGATAACGACAAAGAAATGGAGAGAGAGAGAGAGAGAGAGAGAGAGAGAGATCAAACACACACAAAAAAAAAAAGATATTGAAAAAACTGAAACGTAGTAGAAGCAAACGAGAAAAACACACAATGAAAACTTAAACAGAAGACGAGAGGAAGTTAAACAAAAGCAACACAACATAGGCGGAATAGAGGCGAAGAAGAGGGAAGTACAAAAAAATCATGAGGATAAAACACAGACACAAGAGAAAGGAAAGAACGAAAGTGATGACGGATGAAGGGAAAGACAGACTGAAGGAAAGTGATGAAAGGTGGGTGGCCGGGGAGGAAGGAAGGCCGGGAAGGAAAGGCCGGGAAGGAAAGGAGAGAATGAAGGGAGAGAGGGAGAGCCACATGTGATGGATGGAGGCAGAGCTAACCACCCATTACCCGCGTGCCATAATAACCCATCGTTGCGCCACAAAGACCTACACTTGCGAGCCATAACTCACTGGAGAAAACAATTCGGTCACTCCACCTGCCTCGAGTCACCCTGAGAAGCTTGTACGTTCGCGAGGCAACGAGATGGGGACGCTTGCTTTTGCCTTGCTTGAGGGGCGCTCGCGGGGACGTGTGCAGATGATTTATTGGGGGATGCAAGATGAGTTCTGGGCGAGGTCGGCTGTGGCTTAGGCGTGGCTGGAGTGTTTGTATGCGCGCGGCTATTCTCGATTTGCTCAAGTGTGTGTTTTCGTTGTAACTTTTGTGGTTAGTGGGCCCGCGTCGCCGCCACCGCCCATGGAGAGGGTAGATAAGATGGGATAGGGGCGGGAAAGGGTAAATTTGTAGGGTGGGAGAGAGATAGATAGAGAGAGAGAGAGAGAGAGAGAGAGAGAGAGAGAGAGAGAGAGAGAGAGAGAGAGGTTTGTGCAGTAATAGTACACACAAAGGATATAGGTTATATTAATAGAAACTGCATAACACAACGACCGACACACACACACACACACACACACACACACACAAGGGAGAGTTTTAAAGCCGAAGCCTCATCACATCCTCCCCTTTGTTGTGATAAAAGAAAAGATAACAATTAATGGAGAGAGAATAGTAAGAAGGGGAAATACAGTATGCATTTTATCACTTACTGATTTTCACCACGAGTACTCGGGGCGGGAGAAATATTAAAACTATGGTGGTAAAGATAAGAGAGATAAGAGGAATGAGGGTGTGTATGTACTGCAAAGTAAAGAAAACGGTGAAAATATGTGAATGACTACAAAGAGAGAAGGAATAAATATGATGTGTAATGCCCGCCGGTCTGAAAGATGTATAGCGTAGTGTATGAAGTCTTGATGTTGTTGTTTTTATCATAATTAATGTTTTCAAAGATATCATCATCACGATAATTACTCCCAGCAAGATTTAATAGCACTGGTTCAGAGGGTGGTGTGAACTTTTCATTAAAGCCAGCTGTGACCTCACTGAACGTTTTCCTTTATGTCTCACAACACAAGGGGGCAGTCACAGCCTGACCTTTGAACACAACTCTCTTCCTCTACACAAAACTACATGCACTTAACACACGCACTTAACACATAGATCCTTTGTGGCAATTAAGAAAACAGGAGAGAGAGAGAGAGAAAAAAAAAAAAAACGCCAATTCTTTAATACAGCTGTTTAGGGTCCGGCTCCTTAGTGGGCCTTTATTTATTCTTTTTTTTTTTTCCCCTTGGCTGGCTCCAATCTCGCATAGAAAAGAAATCATAGGCAAAATCATCATTATTATCATCTATTTCCATCACAAATTGAATATACTAGTGACCTTCGCTATTGTTTCTGTAGCTGGTGCCGGTGCCGGTGCCGGTGCCTGTGTGGTGCCCGTAAGGGTGGCGTGACCGTGGCAATGCGCGTCTTTACTGGATATTACCTGGCGATTTGCGCTTTCATGCGTATTAAGCGAAATAGGAATGGGGACACAATTAGAAAACTTTTACCGGAGTAAATGCGGTGGTTCTACATTCACGTTGTCTTTATTATTCCGGTGTTGCTTTACGCTTCCTTGTGCCACACCTTCACTTCTCTAAAGGCTGATATGGAGCTGTGCAATCATGCTTCGCAGTCTAACAGCTATATAGAATCATGCTTTATTGTGCCTAGTGTTATCTTCAATGTTTAATTTTCTTAATTGCAGACAGTCTTCTTATTTAACTTGATCAATAGCAGGCTTTCAACATACCACAGGACTTGAAATTGCGAGGGAAATGCGCTAAATAGAAAGGTGAATAGATTAGTGTTACACTCTTCGCCTAAGTTCGTAATTCTAAGCAATGAAATAACCGAAGATCAATGGGGTTAATTTTCTATGGATAGCTTGAACAAACCGTATTCAGGACCATTTAGCAAACGAATGAACTTAATTTTGAGACAACCAACACGTCACTGCATGCATACATATTTTAACCAATTAATTAAAGATCGCGATGAAGAAAATAAAGGAACTCAGTATTGCAAATGAAGGTTCAATTAGTGTCACAGAAAACCTTCATAAACCTCACTCCTGTTTGCCACCAGATAGGAAGGATTAAACTTGTGTGTGTGTGTGTGTGTGTGTGTGTGTGTGTGTGTGTGTGTGTGTGTGTGTGTGTGTGTGTGTGTGTGTGTGTGTGTGTGTGTGTGTGTGTGTGTGTGTGCAAATATCAACTAAAAAAATAACCCAGATTAGAGGACAAGTCAAAGAGGATTAGTATTCTATCACATTTATAGAGAAAAGATGAAAGAGAGGACGCAGCGAGTACGAGTATTGCAGATATTTGCAATCGGTGTGCCTGCTATGCATCGGTGGTGTGCATCTGCAGGACACACGTAAAGGGATTGACAGATGTTTTTTTTCTACCCTGGATTAGTGATCCTTTGACGGTCCGTGCATGGGTGTTGGGGCTGCTGGCAGTTTGTGTACCGGTGGGGGGGTGGGGTCGTGAGCACCGTATGTACTGTGCCCCCCCTCCCCCACCACACACACACACGCACACACTACCACAACCACAACCACCACCCACACCACACTAAGTCTGCCCAAGATATCTACCAAACAACGAGGAACCCTTGAGAAACTTGGGAGGGGTCTCTTGCTTGATGACGCCCACACCACCTGCTCCCCCTGACAGCCCAGTCAGTGCTACAAGATACCAGAACAAGATAAGGCCCCAGATGGCAGCAAGCACGGCCCGACACCACCTCAGTGCGATCCCCACCATGGTGCAGAAAATAAACCATTAGTATAGGGTTATAATCTTAAGCCTCTCCCCTTTCCCTATGTACATTTTATTTATGTTCATTCTAAAATTTTAATGAATCAGTTGATATTGTTGTTGTTGTTATTGTTGTTGTTATTATTATTATTATTATTATTATTATTATGAGGAATTTTAGTATGATTTATGAGGATTATCTATTATTATATTAGCATAGTATTATTATTATTATTATTATTATTATTATTACACACACACACACACACACACACACACACACACACACACACACACACACACACACACAGATAAACAAACAAACATAATATATCGTTCGAATATACAGTTTGATCAAGTTTCAAATCACGTATTCAATTATTTCTTTAGTATATGTTGCAATTGTAGTTTAAATGAGAGAGAGAGAGAGAGAGAGAGAGAGAGAGAGAGAGAGAGAGAGAGAGAGAGAGAGAGAGAGAGAGAGAGAGAGAGAGAGAGAGAGATGGAATAAAAGCTTGTAGTCAAGAGAGGATGTAGGACAAGGAGAAAATCATTCGAAGAGAGGAAGGAGGGAGAAGTACATTAAAGTGAGATGAAGGGGAGAGGAAGACGAGAGAGGGAGCGGTAGATGAAAGGAATGTAGATGAGAGAGAGAGAGAGAGAGAGAGAGAGAGAGAGAGAGAGACGCGGGGGCAGGGAAAGAAAGAAAAGAAAAGACATTTTAGGAAAGAAAAATAGCTTGAAGAGAGAGAGGGGAAACAGAAGAGGGAAGGAGACAATTGGAGAGGAGAGTTAAAGAGGCGAAGAGGTAAAGAGATAAAAGAAAATACAGGGAAAAGAAGAAAAACGGAAAAGTAAAGAAGAGAATGGGAAACAAAACGAAATCAACTGAAGAGAAAAGATGAATGGGGAGATAAAGGAGAAGAGGAAAGAAGAAAAAAAAATAAAGAAAGAGACGAGTTAAATATTTGAGATGTTTACATGCGAGGAACACTGAATAGAGACTAAAGATAAAAAAAAAACATTAAAGAAAATAAAGGTAAAAAAATAACAGCATAAACAGAAGCAAGGGGAGGGAGAGAAGATTGACATGCTTTGAAGGGTAAAGGTGATGAGGTGAACGGAAACGAAAGGAGTAGAGAAGTGAATGTTATTAAGCAGAGGCCGGGTAGAAAAGGACAGAGCAATGGGGAGTAAGATTAGAATTTGTGGAGGTGTGACAGAGGAACACCTGCAGGAGTCTTTGATGTGTTACCTGCCGAAGGAGAAGAATCGGGAAGAGATCTACAGGCTCCAGTGTAACCGAGAAAAAGTAATGGGATCTGTTTGGGGATTGTGGGGAAGGACATGGGAGAAGGAGATACGAATGTTTTTGAAGGTAAAAGAGCATACACTCTCTCTCTCTCTCTCTCTCTCTCTCTCTCTCTCTCTCTCTCTCTCTCTCTCTCTCTCTCTCTCTCTCTCTCTCTCTCTCTCTCTCTCATTTCACATTGATGAACGTGCCTCGTCCGTCACTCAGTCATGCCGGTGACAGGTCAGGTATGGCAGTGAGGCCACACCCGTCTCTTCCTTCACTTGCCTCAACCCGACACCTCAAGGCCATGCCGCAGCACAACCGTCCAGAAATACAGCGCAAACATACATGGAAAATAACCAGCGTCCAGATAATTACACACCGCCGCGGTAATCATGTCGCTATTTACACACAATTACTTACACTGATGGTTATTGCAAGGAAGCGCACTATCGTGAGGAACAAACTCACGTCAAATTAGGGACCATCACTCTTTCGCTGGCTGGAGTGAAGGGGCTCCGGCTCACGTGATGGAGCCGCCGCCACACCAAACCCGGAAACCAACACTACAGTTAAGCCCTTTCCTCCCTCCCTCCTCCTCCCCTGTGGCTGTGGTTCTATGTATGTAAATGTATTGGTCTGAAATGCTCATCTACATATTAGCACTTAGTTATATTTGCTTTTTTCAGCATGCAATGGGAGGTAAAGTGTGGTAATGGATTGAATGTCCCACCTGGAAATGTTCCCGACCGCGGCAGTGAGCACCACCACACAGGGGCTTGGGTTTATGCCGTGCTGCCCTTGTGCTCCTTGTGGCGACCTAGACTCCCTCTGGGGACTTTTACTGATGAGACAGATTAAACATTAAAATCGAAGTCCCGAGGGAGAGGGAAGTTGTAATAAATAGAAGCAAGGTAAAGAGAGAGAGAAAAAAAAACACAGTCCTTGGCGTCCTATGGAAGGAATTGATGGGTTGGCTGAGACCGGAAAGAAGTGTGTGGCGTTTACCTAAGACAAAAAAAAAAAAAAAAAAAAAAAACTCCTGTCCTGTTTATTTCTTTCCGAGGACTCCACCGAACCTCTTGCTCAAGCATGGACCATGGAGCTGCTCTGGCATGGAGGGAGAGAGCGTTCATGGTCCCGGCCGACGCACCGCGCCAAAATGTCGTACAGTGCGAGCCAGACTTTGGTGACCGCAGAGTGCGAGGAGAGGGGCGGCTGGGGACCACTTGCCTCCCAGCCCTTCAGTTCTGGCCGGGCTGCCGGAGTGTGTGGACGTGGAGTCTGTGCTGCTGGATTACCTGAACCCTGGGAGGTGCTGCGCCGTGCTTGCGAGCGCCAACGTGTGTGACAAGCTGACTTTTCTCTTTGGCATCGTGTTATCAGTCTCATATATACTTTGAAAATATCTGAATGGCCGTCGAGCGTGAACATGCTACATATGTATGTTTCTGACACTTTGGAAAACTTTGATAAACTTTATGAGCTGGTGAGACGCCCACAGGTATAAGACTTCCTACTGCCGACGAACTAAACTGAATCAATCCTATACTCGTGTTGTTTCCCTGAGCATGCAAAACACCCACGCCCTGCCGTCCTCACTCTGGGGCTGAGCGACAACCTAACCCATGGTGAGACGCGGCCTGTGAGCGAGGATGGCGAGCGTCAGGGTCCTGCTGACGGCGGCCCTCGTGGTGGTCATGGTGGGCGTCGGGACAGCTAACTTCAACCTCTACCTCACTCAAGCAGAAGTCAAACGGATTCTAGGTAAGTTAACTTGCAAGATCACTCAAAGCCACTTTTACCAAGCTTCCCTTGCAGCTAGTTCAATGGAAGCACTACGATGCAATGTGGCTTGACATTCCTTGCGTACTAAACCCCAGGGATTGTAACTCGTGATTAAAATAAAATGTAAGACCTGAACATAATCTACAACACTCACATCCACACATGCACAGAACACCAAACAGACAACGTGTTCTTCTGGGTATGTCGGTCTGTTAATTTTACATAAACCAACAAGGTTCTTGGTGAAGAAACAATAACTTTCAAGCAGTAGGAAGGTTTCTGAGCTCCACTGTGAAGTGCTTCATCTCCCTCGCATTGCTGTGCTCTGTGGTAGTGGTAGTGGTGGCCGAAGCCTGCAGCAGTGAGCTCACCCTCATAATCAATTGAAAGACTGCTAGAGATGCCACTATTCAACGTGAATGTCACTCCAAGTTTGTGTCCCTCGCGATGAAAGGAATTCAGGAAAACATTTCCTTGATGCCAGGACTACATTTTCTTTGCTGTCGATACAGATCATGTAATAGCGACCCCGTCAACTAATACGAAGTTTTAAGAGTCCTTGGACCCGAAAGAACATTAAATTATTCAGTTTATTGTTGGATGAAAACTACGTGACGGTGAAAAATATATAGCTGAAAGTAAATTACTCTTATGTTAGGCTCGAAGACATCCACGCTCGTTAACACACTTTACCGCCCTTGTGAAATCATTTATGACTCATTACACTCCCATTATTGCGCCACTCCTGCCCAAAAGTATTATTTGTAACTCAGTTACTGGAGATTATCAATGCTATATCATTTCGAGTGCCAATCTACATTTGAAGAGTGTGTGTGTGTGTGTGTGTGTGGTGTCCAGTCTTGTTGCTCAGCTGTCTTTGCCGCGCCACGTACAGCAGCTGGCGGCGGCCACGTGCGTGTGTTAGTGCAGGAGACGCCCCCTGACCTCCGCCAGCCGCTGCCCCTCACTCACCCACTCCTCTCCCCTAGAGCGTGACGCAGGCACTGGCGGGGCTGGCGGGCAGGTTGTAGTTTAATACTTTCCTTACGAAATTCATATAAAAATTAAAATCCACCTCCGTTTTATTTTTTTTCTCTGTGATAGAGTTGTAACTTGGTTTGTAGGCATAGTGAGGCAATATGCTTCTCTGACGGATGTTTGTGTTTCACTGGACATTTATGTGAAGCTAGGATAATATCACTATTGAGAGTAATAGCAGTGGTACTAATAGTATCAATGTCATTATCATAAATTGTCTTTCTTGCACCAATGTCGACATTCTTGATTATATGATGGCATCCCTGAATTTTTTTCCACCTCTATTTAGAAATAAAGAAAGCAATGCTACTCCCGCTGTTTCTCACCCCACCACATTTAACAACTATATATGCTACAGAAATATCATCACTATTACTTCTCCAACCAACACCACCAGTGCCTACAACTCTCCCAGTGCCACCACCTCCATAGCTCTGCCGCGCCTCGCCACCCTCCACCTCCTCCGTTATCTTATCAATCGCCGCTGTGAACTTTCTGCCTCACCTGCCTCTATTCTCCTGTCTGGTGACTTCCTTCCTTTCCTTTCCTTTGTACCTTAGTAACACCACAGATCGCCTTCATGGGGCTTACCTGAAAGGAGCATTTTGTAAATTAACAAGGGATATATATTAAGATTATATATTTAATTGCATATCACGTCATATTCAACTATATAACTGTTTTTTTATTAATTGATATCCTCTTATAATCACATATAAGGCGCTTGGAAAAGGAAAATAATTACAAGAAATTAAAATTACTCAAAACAGTCCGCGTGAAAAGTAGAAAGGAAAAAAAACAAAAACAAAAAAACAAATAGGAAAAATATTAACTTAAGACAATGTGTAAACGGGAAAAAAATAATGGCTCGGAAAGAAAAGTTCAGAAAATGACCCTTAAAAGATTCTAAGAGGATAAAAGCCAACTGTGTGGAAAGAAAATAAGTGAAAACAGCCCCAAGCAAGTTTCCACTATTCATACCCCACCACACCGCCGCCTCGCATCCCTGCACCACCACTCTCCTCGCCACACCGCACTGGGCACCACCACCACCACCGCGCGCCGGGACAAGGCAAGTGTGGGGCTGACGTGGCTTGGCGTGTGTTGCAGAGGGAATATTAGAGAGTTAGCGGAAAAGAAAATGGAAAATAGGTCCACGTAATTACACCGTTTGTCGCAATAATATTCTTGGAAATATCAACTACCACGTCAAGCAAAATCCAGAGAGAGGGAGAGAGAGGGAGAGAGAGAGAGAGAAGGGATAGATAGAGCCGCTCTGTCACACTCAACTAATCAATTACACGAATTAGACACGCAGCCCCACAAGACATTCAGTTCCCTCTTCAATGATGTGGCGGTGTCGTTTCCCTCTACCACCACAAACCTCAATCCTACCCTCCCTACAGCTAACAAACACCGTCACCTTACCACAAACAGATAATCTCAACGTTACTCACGACATTCACAACCACCAAGTACCCTCACCACAACCACAACCCTCGCCACAACAACCCAGTACCCTCACCGCAGCAACCAGTATCATCGTCATGGTTTTCCTCGTAACACGTAAGGATTATCAAGTAACCTTCACGTTTTAGCCGTGGTCAATATTTAAGCAACACACTTCCCTCCGATTGTGTTTGCTGTTCTCTCCCCACTTTAAGCCCTATGATCTGCGTGAAGAAAATAATCTCTCAGTTGTTGGGTTTTATGTTATTAGTGTATTAGAGATGTTAGTACAAAAAAATAACACTATGTACAGTTGTAGCGAAGGTGAAAGTGGTGTTTGGTCTAATCACGTCCCTAAAACAACCTCTGAGATGATAAGTAAAGGCCAAAATATATATAAAAGATGCTTCGGAGGTATAAGCTCACCTTAAGGTTCACCACGTCCTTGAATGTCAAACAACTTGCTTCAGGAACTCCAAAGTCTATGAATATCTTTATACTAGTCCCTGTTGGTCTTATCACTCCCACACGCATCGGTCCATCACATGACCCAGCCCCATATGATTACGTTGCTGCGGTGCATTAACTCAATCCATCAATCAATTACACCACTTCACCAGCTTTCCTTCCCGAAGCTTTCCCCATCTCGTGACACCGCGGAGCCTTTGATTTTTGTAATATCTAATGTTGACGTCAAACTTCACGTGAAAAATACTGGAGCTGTCCATCAACTTGACTGTTATCTCTCTCTCTCTCTCTCTCTCTCTCTCTCTCTGAGACTTCGGTGTGTGTGTGTGTGTGTGTGTGTGTGTGTGTGTGTGTGTGTGTGTGTGTGTGTGTGTGTGTGTGTGTGTGCGCGCGCGCTCGGGCGCCCGCGCGTGTGTGCGTGCGTGCGAGCGTGTGTATGCATGAATTTCATTCTTTAATCAATTCACGAGAGAGAGAGAGAGAGAGAGAGAGAGAGAGAGAGAGAGAGAGAGAGAGAGAGAGAGAGAGAGCAAAGGAAGCATAACATAACTCTATTTTAC
The DNA here is from genome assembly GCA_020233015.1 of Callinectes sapidus. Taxonomy (NCBI): domain Eukaryota; kingdom Metazoa; phylum Arthropoda; class Malacostraca; order Decapoda; family Portunidae; genus Callinectes; species Callinectes sapidus. Next base: position 408,830 of record CM035212.1, on the reverse strand, counting down.
CTTTAAACTTTGTGTATACCTTAATTTTCTGTCTATATTTACTCCCCTCTCCAGCCAGCTAGCCTGCCTGCCTGCCTGCCTGACTGACTGCCAGCCTGCCTGCACGTTGGAGTGAATGATGAAATGGAGGCAACATTATGTATACTTCTGCACCCTTTGTTATTTACTCTATCATGTCTCTCTTCTTTGTAATGATCGGCTTGGACTTGCGGGTTCCTGTCCTCCCAACGAGCCCTGGGGTGTGTAATATGGCGTTCCATCAGTTACGGCTCAATTACGTGCATGTTTCATCCCCATTAACGTGCTTCACTGTCATGGCGAGTCTGAACACCATCATCATCTGTGTCGCCGTGTTTGTCTCGATGTACATTGTTTTGCTTTTTATCTTTCTTTTTGTCTTCCTTTTCCTCTGTTATTTCTTGTTCTTTTTTTATAGTCGTCACTCGTCACGTATTTTTTGGAGCTGCTTGGTTTACTTATTCATTTTTCTTTGTTGTGCTTTGTCTTTATTTTTTTCCTTTTTTTGTTTTGTTTATTTGTGTGTGCGTTCTTGTATGTATCTTTGTTACTGTAGGACTGCCCCTCTCTCTCTCTCTCTCTCTCTCTCTCTCTCTCTCTCTCTCTCTCTCTCTCTCTCTCTCTCTCTCTCTCTCTCTCTCTCTCTCTCTCTCCACATTTGCTTCCCATGAACAGAGGATTTAAATTGTGCCAGAAACATCAAAAAGACCACTTAGAAACATTTTAAAATAATATTAATAGGAATACAAGTAACCACCACCACCACCACCACCACCACCAACAACAACAACAACAACAACAACAACAACAACAACAACAACAATAGTGGCAATGGAATAAGTTAACGCGACGCAAAATAATGGTTAGGAGACTACTGGAAGGTGCAGATTTAAGTGTGGTGTGTGTGTGTGTGTGTGTGTGTGTGTGTGTGTGTGTGTGTGTGTGTGTGTGTGTGTGTGTGTGTGTGTGTGTGTGTGAATTTCAAAGCGAATTTAGTGGCCATGTGTTAAGTTTGACATGCAACACTATTACTCACTACCCCCCCCCCACACACCACCACCACCACCACCACCACCACCACCACCACCACCACCACCACCACCACCACCACTGTCCTATAACATTAAAAAAGAAAAAAGAAGAAAGAGGCAACGTCTGTGTTACATGTACGTACAAATCCCCTTACAGCATGGCATCATTCTCCTTAGTGAGTCTTTCTTTCTCTTCTGCGACCTTATCTGGTGAGTGTCAGACGTGTTCTCTCTCTCTCTCTCTCTCTCTCTCTCTCTCTCTCTCTCTCTCTCTCTCTCTCTCTCTCTCTCTCCTTCACCCTATCCCACACCTATCCCTCTTACCCTAATCTTCCTCCTCACCCCTTACTCCTCACTCCCCGTTCCTTTCTCAGCTGTTTACTTCATCGCAGCCACGCTAAAAACGGCCAATTGAAATGTAGAAAGCCTTCCTATTTGAGCCGAAGAGGACAGACATCAAAGGAACGCTGGGCAAGGAGAGAAGTTTGCGGCTCACTTGTATTAGATAGAGAAGAGACGTGGTAGGGACGAGAAGGGAGGGAGTTGGGTAGGTGAGTAGAGAGAGAGAGAGAGAGAGAGGGGGGGGGGAGTAGAGAGAGTACAGAAGGGAAAGGAAGGGAAGGTTAAGTTGATAATTGGGAAAGGGAGGGTGTACATGAACAAGGGACATATTTTAACGAGTTTTGGGTGTGATTAGATTAGACGATTTGACTGACATTAAAAAGAGTCTATGGAGGTTTAGAAGATTAATGGCCAGAGTCTGTACCATTTTAATCCTTACATGGGTTTCTGAAGCTGTATAAAATCGATAAATATTAAGTCGAACAAATATGAAAACGCGACCCAGTACTGAAGGGGTTGGGAGGAAGAGGAAGAGAGACGTGAGATAAGGAAAGGTATTAAGGAAGGGTTTAAAAAAGAAACATGAGCGCAACTGTGTGGAAAAGGAGACACGGAAGGGAAAAAAAAGGAAAGGTACTAGAGATAGGGAAAATATTTGCCAGGTTTTTTTTTATGTAAGATAGGAAAGTTGGCTAAGGGAAAACAGAACAATGGAAATAAAAAGCCCACTAATTACCCAGTCCTCTTAATTAAACTTCAGAAGAGTTAAACGAACGACAGGGATAAATGGAAAGACTGTAGGTTAGTAAGTTAGTATAATTGTTTAGTTTATTTTAGTTAGTAGTAGTTAGTATGATTGTTTAGTTTGTATTGGCATAGTTGAGTGAAGTGGATGGAGAGGGATAGATGTGGGTAAATAAGTTTGAGTGGGTGGATGTGGAAGAGCAGTGTGGGTAGGACATGAGTGGATAAGGGAAGATGGATGCGGAAGAGCAGTGTGGATGGGTGAAAGTGGATGTGGAAGGGCAGTGTGGGTAGAATGACATGAGTGGATAAGTGAAGGTGGATGTGGAAGAGCAGTGTTAGTAAAAGGACATGAGTGGATAAGGGAAAGTGGATGTGGGAGAGCAGTGTGGGTAGAATGACATGAGTGGATAAGCGAAGGTGGATATTGAAGAGCAGTGTGGGTAGAATGACATGAGTGGATAGGGGAAGGTGGATGTGGAAGAGCAGCTGTGTGTAAGTAAGTTTAAGTGGGTATTTGGGGGAAGGGCAGGTGTGAGGAAGGGAAGCGGGGTGGGGGAGGAAGGGGGGGGGGGAAGAAGGGGGGAGAGTAGGAAACACGGAGGGTTTAAAGGAAGTACTTTGAAAGGGTCAGTTATTGATGGAATAAGAGGAACAGTTTGGGAAGTTAATTACATTTCCCTCCAGGTGTTGACCTTTTTTCTTGTGTGTGTCTGATTGTCTAATAGTTTTCTTTTCGGTTTCGCTGTCTCTTTGTATAACGAATAATTTCTGTCTATGTATCTGCCGGTCTAGTCTGTATCTATTGATTTTTATGTCTGTCTGTCTGTCTGTCTGTTTGTATTCCTTGTATTTTTGTACCTTTCTCTATTCTTCTTTTCCTAGTCTCCTTCTTCCCTTCCTTCCTCCTTCCTTCCTTTACAATTTCTCTTCCCCTTTAAATCTTTCATCCTTCCTTCAAATACCTCATACATAAACTCAAACCTCACCACTACACCAGTACACATAAAAAAAAAATAAAATAAAAAAAAACACATAGAGAAATTACAATGAAGAACTAGTCTAATCCAACTCATAAACGTCAGCTGATCACAACCTTGCTAGTTAACCCCGCCTCTCCTTAGCAGTCAGGGAGTAAGTGTTTGGCATGCAGGGTGGCTGGCTGGCTGGTTGTGGAGCGGCCCCGTGTATGCATGGCGTGTTACTGCCGCGGGTGCTGCACGGTACGGTATTTATTCTCCACCTTTGAAGCACAGGGAGGGAGGGAGAGAGAGGG
>CM035212.1:384897-405399 GCA_020233015.1 Callinectes sapidus | reverse complement strand
GGGCGAAGCGTGAGACAGGTAAAGGTGCACAGATTAAGCAAGCAAGGCCAAGATGGAGGGAAAGGAAAAACAGTAAAGTCCTCTTGTCTTTCTCTTTTTTCTCTCTCTTACTTTCTTTCCTTCTTAAACCCACCGTACCCTTCCCCCCCCCCCTCTCTCTCTCTCTTTCTCTCTCCCTCCCCTTCCCTCCCTCCGCCTCGCTAAGCAGATCACGTTAATGTATGTATGAGAATGATGATAATTCCTTCGCTGCTCTCTTTTTTACTCCCTCAAACAATCTGTTGTTTTCAATCCAAACAGCCCCAACCCGCTTCGTCTCCCAGCCCCAACCGCCTCCACCACCACCACCGCCTCCACCACCACCACCACCACCGGCACCACCTCTCCCGATCTGACACACCGCGGAACGAACCACACCTGTGTATGCATTGCTGACGACTGACATGCAGCGCTCTGACACGTGGCTGCTTCGTTATGTATCTATCGCTTTGCTGTTTATTTTGTTAATTTCTTTACTGTTTCGCTAAGTCTCTATTGTTTTGCTGTTTATTTGTTAATTTCTAGTTTAGTATTGTTTTGCTGCTTACTTATTTTATTGTCATTATTATAATTATTTATCTTATTTTATTTATTTTTTTTTTTTACTGTTACGCTATGTCTCTTGTTATGCTGTTTCACTGTCTCTACTGTTTTGTTATTTATTTTGTTAATTTCTTTATTGTCTCGCTACGTCTCTTGTTTTGATGTTTATTTATTTATTTTATTTTTGTTTGTTTACTGTTTCACTGTTTTATCTATTGTTTTGGTTTTTATTTGTTAATTTCTTGTCTAGCTCTTCTCTGACTAGTTAATGCATCGTCACTTCCCTAATTCTAAAAGTTCTTTAAATATAAGAAAATAAAAAAAAATCCTCTCCCTGGTCGCCTTAGAACTTCCCTATCCTCCATTTTTCTCTTCGTTTTTTCCTCCCCTCCTCCCTCTCCTCCTCCTCCCACCCCCCCTCCTCTTCCTCCGCCTCCTCCTCCTTCACCAGTGTTACGGTATCTCTTTACCTACAGTAGCTGAAATAACTTCCCAGATACCTATGCAAGAACTACAAAAATGTGACGATAAAACGAAAAGATTCAATAACTTTATAATCTTATCAAAATTTCTCCTTCCAACTCCACCACCACCTCTTCTTTTCTTCTTCTTCTTCTTCCTCCTCCTCCGTTGCTACTTTTACTAGGTCGACAGCGCTCACTCAACCGTCTGTGAACATCGAATATTGTGTTTGAATAATTTCGCTTCAATCAAGATTACCTCGTCCCGACCGCCTCTTGCAAAGCTAATACTGTTGACTCTCACAACACAAGAAGTCTGTCCGCCGCTGAAAAACTGAGGCAGGGTTAATTATCTATAATCTGATGGATACATTAGACCTGACAGAAAAGGGGGTGTGGTGGAGAGAGAGAGAGAGAGAGAGAGAGAGAGAGAGAGAGAGAGAGAGAGAGAGATAATCACGTAACAAAAACCTAATCCCTCTAAAAAAAAAATAATAATAATAAAAACAAATCAGTAAAATACTAAAAACACCCTCGAAACACACCAACACTCCACACACCTCTACTCTCTCCTCCATCAGATCCACCTTGAGGGCCAGCTGTTCCCTGAGGAGGACGTCGGGGTAGTGTGTGATCTGGAAGGTGAGCTCGAGTTCCTGCAGTTGGTCCTCGGTGAAGATAGTGCGGTGACGCCTCGTTCGCTTCCCGTTGGAGTCTCGGCGTCGCTTGCTGGTGGAGGCTTGCTGGGTTGAGGTGCCTCCCGCGTCAGTGTCCGGCCCCGCCATCACTGATATAAAGTTTGTGTTGACATCAGGGGAGTAGCTACGCATGATGACTGACTGATTTTCATTATTTTTAAGCGTTAAGGAAGTTACGAACTTTTGAACTGAACTTACATAATTATCGTACTCTGAAACACTTATTCCCATCTCGACTACTTTAGCAAAGGCCCTGAATGAAGTGACGTGGGTTTTTTGAGGATGCTTTCACGGTTCTGGTGACAGATTAACAAGATTTCTACATAATCAATAGGAGAAATACTCTTGAGAACCCGGCTAATCATCACTGCGGCCTCTGAAAACAATCACGGTGATAGAGCAAAGTGTTTCGGAATACGTGTCATGATCTCAACAAAGCTCTCCGAACCAGTACTTGAAGCTTCGCGTCGAACACTCACCTGTGGGCGCGGCGTGCGGTGAGAGGGGCGGCAGGTGGGCAGGCCACCCCTCTCGAGGAGCCATGAGGTTGTCCATTGAAAATCCAGGGCGCCATAATGCCAAGCTGTCAGCGGGCTGGGCGGGGCTGGGGAGGTGCAGACGGAAGGGACTGGAGGGCGGGAGGAGGTGCGGCCACAGCCACAAGTATGGTTGGTGGTGCTGACAAGTGGCCCAGGGCAGGCAGCGACACACCTGCCCTCGTGCCAGCAGGTAAACATTAATTGGATCAGGCAGGACAAGCGGCTCCACCACCCGAGACACTTGGTACCTGGGCGGCCCCGACATCCTGGGAGCGGAGGGGGCTGTGAGAGGCAGATGGAAGGGAACACCATGTGATCGACGCTCCCACTCTCTCCTACTGGTGGCGTCAGAGTGGTGCTGCTCCTGCTTCAGCGCCTCTCGTAGGGCGTACATGTCAGCACCACGTGGAACACACTCTCCTCCCCGCTAGTCACCACAAAGCGGCACCTCTCTTCGCAATACTCAATTCAGTATCTCGCAGGTGGTTGGCTTCAGGCTGTTTCAGATGGCACCAAGTGATTCCAGGAAGCAGATAAGGTGCCGCCAGGTGTTTGGGGGCGGAAGCGTGAGTGACAGGTGCCTCGTGGGTGGGTGGCACCGAGGGACTCGAGGAAGGCGGTGTGGCGGTGGCGGTGGGTGGAGTCATCCCAGGGAAGAATGACTGCCAGTCACCCTCCGCCCATCCCACGGCGCCACTCCTTTAAACTCCGCCTCTAAGAACGCACCCAACCCCGCCCACTTTGATACCCTCAATTTAAATTACCTCGATCTGGAATGCTTTGATTGGCCTTTAAATCGCTCCTGGCCACCACCCTGCCATCTCTCCCACCTTTCTTCCCAGTAGGGTCTAAAAAATTGAAGAGAAAAATTTATTGTCCAGTGTCAGCTCTTTACAGACTTCATGCAGCTTGGAAACCTAACACACACACACACAGCGCCAGATTACTGTAGCAACCAGAATTTTTGCCAAAAGGAAGGCACCTGATTTTATTCTTTCATTATCACACTCAATCTTCCTTCACCTGCTGTGATTAGTATGATAGTTAATATAAATGTATATTGCTCATCATATGCAGAATAGAATGATGAAATGATAACTTAATGATTCTTTTCAAGATTGCATTTATTGGGCATGGAACAAGTTACAATGCTAACTAAAGGTCAACTGAGAAATAAGGCACAACAATTCTTGAGGTTATACTTTGCAGCTGACATTCCATCAGCCACTGATGAGTCCAGCATGATTCACTAGATTACCAGAGTTAATAAATAGGAAAAGACATTAAGAAGAAAGCACATCAAGGAACCAGCCAAATTTGCTATTACAAGCCCTCAGTGGACTGTATTGATCCTTCTCCTCATGGAAATTGTTGGATAGTTAATTAATTGTATGTTGCATTTATGTTGTCCATGCCATCACTATGTAAAGTGTGTCTCTTCTTTACAAGGGAATGTACTGTAGATGATGACTAAACCTAACAATTAAAGCTCCACAGATCTGAACAAAAATACTGTGTTACTGAGTCTGAAGCACCAAAAGGGACCAAAACTTGTTTTTCATTCAATACTCCAACATCCCCAAAATATTCTGACTATATTTCAATAAAAATAAATGCTACTAATAAATATCATGTGACTCTGAAAGTGTATATAAAAATATTGAGTTTGTAACAAATTGTGTCGTTAACGTTGCAAATTGGTCCCGTGATAACTTAATCCACCACTTCTCACTCCAAATCCATTACTTGAGATGAACAGCGGCCACACGGGGCACACACACACACACCACAAGGCAGTACTGAGGCGTGCCGTCTGGTGTGGCCCTCTCAGCACACCCAAGGCACACTAAGCACATCTTGAGTCAAGCTGCACACAAACCACCGTGTGTCATGCAGTGCACTCAACTGTACTGAAGATCTGCATCACTGTGATTCATAGAGCTACCTGTGTTGAGAAGCAATAATTCTACAATTTTTTGCCACAGTTCATACAATAATATTTCTTTGGTTTGTGGAACCCAATAATTATGTTCTAATAATATTCTCAAGCAAGATGTTTACAAGGTGCTTTAACAACTTTATAATTATTAGCATCTGATTTTTATCAACCAATCTAGGACAAAGAAAAAACTTACTTATATTCAACAATCAAACAATATGAATACCAAGTTAATCCTTCCAAATTATTTCACTTAGATGTTTTCCTTCAGTGAGGTTATTCAAAACTATTAGATGATTATTCTATCATTAACAGAAAACAAAAGGCAACTACAGCTATCATTACTTTGCTGAATGACAAGTTACTGGGAGAGTAAAATAACGAGCTCCCTGCTTTCACACACACATTATTGGGTTGTTACATGTGGCTAGGTGGACACCTGGCACATCACAAACACACACACACACACACAACAGAAACACGAGATTCACAACTTTGAGCATTCAAAAGTTACGCTGCACCACATAATACACTTCAAAAAGCTGCATAGTGAGATTGCTTGAACAATTAACTTGAATCAACATTTGAGTTTTAATGCAATTTCCCCATCATCCATCACTTGCTGTTTGGTGAGGGACTTGCCCTGCTGCAGCATCTCAGCATAATTGGCAGCTGCAGGGTCCTTCCCCAGACTGGCAAGGGACACCACCTTCTCTCCACGACAATAGTATGCAATGAAGGACAAGTTCTCCAAGTCTCCACCAATGATCACATCGTCATACTTCCCATAACCTGAGGAAAAGTAGCAAAGGCAATTGATTATCAACTTATTTAAGCTAAAGATACTGTGCAATTAATTATTTATTAATTTCTTATTCCATTTATTTATTCATCACTACCAAAGAGAGAGAGAGAGAGAGAGAGAGAGAGAGAGAGAGAGAGAGAGAGAGAGAGAGAGAGAGAGAGAGAGAGAGAGAGAGAGAGAGAGAGAATGAATGATAAACTTATAGACATTCAAAAGTCACTAGAGTAGAGATTTTATGGCAATGCTCCTGTTCTTATGTTGTTAAGACAATACCTCCCAATAAAGGATTTGTCTCTGCACTGGGGAACCATTACCCTGAGTGGATGCCCTTCCTACCTCCAAACCATGTTTAGAATTTGAACCCATGGGCCTAAGGATCCCTCAGCCCACAAAGAATGGAATCCCAATAGAAAATAAAACAAGAACTCTAACATACTGCCACAGCCAATCACACACCCTATCCCATGTTAAGTTTTGTCCTCCAGGGAAGGTATGATATTAATGTCTTACCAGTGTAGCGAAGACTCTTCCCATACAAGACGGTCCAGAAGAATGGAACAGACTTGACAGGCACACTCTGGCCTGTCATGTTGAGAGCTGCCGTGTGGCCGTGTCCAAGGGCCACCTGCCAATGCCCTATGGAGACTTCCTCACCATCCTCAAGGAAGAGAGGGAAAGCAGCAATATCCCCCCCACAGAAGACTCCAGGGATGCTGGTCTCCAAGTGCTGAAATTAAAAAAAAAATTTAAATCAATGCATATTATTAAGTAACAACACCTGTAGATGTGACATGATCTTGAATATACTTGGCATTAGACAACAAAACAAAGTATGCTTGCTTATGTACTTCTATTTCAATCCAAATCAGGAAAATTGACGTAAACACTCACTTGTGTCAAACAATGATGGTTACGGTCAGTAAATGCTCACCTCATTGACAGGAATGTATCCTCGCTGGTTCCTGGGGATGGAAGAGGCCTCCAGGAACTCAGTGTTGGGCACCACACCAACCCCCAGCACCACCACATCTGCCTCAATGGTCTCTCCAGAGTCAAGGGTCACCTGTCAGCAATGTGTTACCATAATAAAGGAATGGCGAATTCTTTTTCAACAAGGAATGACAAAGACAAATGGAACAAAATCTTTCTAGTAGCAGTATGTATACAGAAAAAAAGAAAAAAGGAATCAAAGCTCGCTACTTTTCATAAACAGTAGTCATGAAGTTACAATGATTTAATTTTCCAGATGCATCAAACATCCAGTGTTTGAATATGACACTTGTTATATTCCTAATGAACTGTGTGTTATGTCTAGTGTCACTTGATACTACTGTACTCACCCCACTTGCTTTTCCATCATCCTCGTTAAAGCCCACAACTCCTGACTTGACAATGAACTTGACTCCTTTCTCTTCAAACATTTCCTGAATGCGCTGCCCCACAGCATGGCCAAGACTGTACTCAAAGGGAACGGAAGTGTTTCCAATGACAGTGACGGAAGCTGCCCGATCATTGCTGGACAAGAATGCGGCCACTTCCATTCCTATAAACAGACAATTGATGCATTATAACTATCCTCTTTAAAACAACAGTAGAAATAGGTAGTTGTGTTTCATAGAGAGAGAGTGGCAAGTGTAGGCCTGACTGATGGCTTCTTGCATCAACCCTTCAATCTCTTGCTTCTCACGTGCCAACACTCACCAATGAATGAGGTGCCGACAACCACCACTCGCTTCTGAGCCGCTGCCACAGCCACAGCATTGGCGTCCTGAGGTGAGCGCACCACCCACACGTTGGGCAGCTCATCACCAGCAATACCCAACCTTCGAGGTCTGTGGAGAGAGTGCTGATTAATTCTAGTCACTAAATACTTCATGCATCAATATATTTACAATTCAACAGAGACTGAGACAGGCAAATTTTCAAGCAGAAAATATTTTTCTCTTCTTATTGTATGTAAAAAAAAAAGAAAAAAAAGGGCAAAATAAAGGCCCACTACAGTGCTAATAACTAAAGAGTGGCCAAAAAGGATTATCCAAAAGTAGAGAATAGGCATCTTGAAATTATTTTAAAGGATAAAACTCACTTTCCACCTGTGGCGATGAACAGTTTCTCATAGGAAACTGTATCACCTGTGCTCAAATGGATCATCTTCTCTTCAGTGTTGACTCCCTCAGCAGACACACCCATGAGCACCTCAATGTCACCACTCTGGAAACCAACAACACATAAGCAAAGAGGCAGATCATCTATCTCAACTTCTCTATGAGGACCAGTGCTACTTGGCAAAATTGTATTTCCTTCTGATGGATAATCTATTCATATCTACCATTCTTGTCTACTTTTCTTCACCTCAATTGCTTTAATCATAATATCCATTGATCTTCATACTACAAAAAGAGGACAAAACTGGAGACTTACTTCATAAAAGCACTCTGACCGGAGTAGTATCTTCTCTGGGGTGATGTCCATGGCTTTAGAGAGCTTAGGTCTGTCATAGGGCAGTTGAGACTCCTGAGTGATGAGGATAACCCGTCCAGTGAAGCCTTCTTGCCTCAGAGCCTCGGCACAGCTTGCTCCTGCACCACCTGAACAGATGCATTCATTACATTTGTGCTTGTCAGTGAGGTGTAATACAAATACAAAAGATTCACAACAACAGGCATGACACAATTTTGTTGTACTTATGAAAGTAATCCATACCTCCTCCAATAATAACGTAGGATGAGTTGTTGTTTGGGTCTCTCTTTGCCATGGCCTTGGTACGTTTTCCATTCATCAGAAGAGTCTTGCTGGCCCTCACCTTCACCTGCCCTTCAGCCACTTCTATATCAAACTTAGGGATGCTGTCAAGGCCTGGGAAATCTTCTATGTCACCTGAAAGAAGACTGCATGCTAGTAAAAATGTTTCTTTAAATACAACTTAGTTAACAAATTTCTCCTTACTCAGATATTTGATTATCTTTCACAATTAAACAAAAAAGTGGAGTATTTTCATAACGAGTTAGAAGTATAAAAGAATACCACATTGATGTCAAACAAGTAATTTGCAGAGCTTAACTTTGTCTTAAATATTTACAAAGTGATTTTCCTTTTCTGCTGAAATACTTCAAACTAATAACATTGTTACATTCCTGGGTCAGGGTCCAGCACCCACCTGTGGCCACATTGAAGCAAGCGCCGTGCCAGGGGCAGCGCACTCGCCCCTCACACAGCGCCCCCTTCTCCAGCGGAGCACCATAGTGGGAACACTTACTCCCGATGGCTGACAGCTGCCCATTGTGATGCACCACCAACACTTTCTCTCCATTGAAGTCAAACGATTTCATCCTGGAAGAACAATGTGTTCAGTCTTTATTCTTCTGCATCAACCTGCAAATCTGAACACTAAAGTTTCATTTGCTGCACCTTTGTCAACAACTGCAGAGTGATAGATTTTAAAATGAGGGATATAATCCAAACTTAAATAATCATTTATGAATTGCATTATTTTCCAAAAGATACCAAATGTGAAAGAGCAGCGATTAAATACCTTTGAGGTTCAACCAAATATGCAAGAAATTATGAGGTAAACTTTGAAAAATAATTCACACGATTCAAAACTATATAATAAATTGGAACACAAATGAAGACACACAAAATAAGTACATGTATTACTACTATATACAAAAAGATCATTGTTACCCATCCTTCGGCAGGTCGTCTTCCTGGCAGATGACTCCCTCCACCAGGTCACCGATGCAGCCGCTATTGCTGTGAGTGCTCATCTTGCGACCTGCAAACCAAAGGTGGAAAGTTACAACAAAGGATACAATTCAAAGTGAACTTCTAATTTTGCAAGATGAAGGCACAGAATGAGCAAAATTTTCTGCATCTACATGTTCTTTACATATAGTACATAACAATGGATGCCGTTATCCAAATAATGTTGAAAGTTCCAATATTAATTTCCGTACTGGACAAACATGTCAAGTGACATGACTACATTTTTTCATTCAAACACATATCTACATTCTCCTTAATATTGTCTAAATGATGTAAGCAGTGATAATAAAACTTGTCTATATATGTATCTTCTTTGGTCTCCATATAAACTCCACTTCAATACACCATGGAAAATGGCAACAAATAACTCAGAATCAAGTCAAGTGCTTAGGAAGTTAAAATATGGTAGATTTAGTTTCTCATATGTAAGGCATGGCAGCTAATTCACCAGTAAAACAGTTAGCATCACCTTCAGAGATGGCCTATAGGAACAAAATAAGACATTTCTGACAGTTCATCACTTCTAATACATAAGGCACCATTACTGGCCTGTAGAAGTCCTAAACACCACAATACTAATCACTCATAACAAACGTTTACCTTCTATGGTGTTGTAAGTGCACGACCTTTACCTTGGGCCAGCCTTCACCACCGTGTCTGTACACCACTCCCTCTACACACGAGAAACCTCACAATAACACCCCTATACTGCACACTACTGAGGGTTTACTTGTTAGTCTTCACCTGTTGCCGGAGGCGAAATACACGCGTGGGGCGGGGCCGAGGAATGCGGTAACGGTGCGAGCCAATGATAGAAGACACAGAGAGATTCCTGACTTACCATGGGGAGGAATACGTAATGTGTGCACTGCCATGACTCTAAACACTAGCAGGTGATTATAAAACTAATCCGGCATGACTGTCACCTCTTGACAATACCAGGGCCATGACACGGCATCCTCAAACAAACCCACGAATTACACAAGGAGTCCCAACAGTAATTTCACAAGACAGAACCCCGTGGCATTGCTTGTGAGGGGTTAAAAACGAAGTGCCACAGTGACGTGAGGCGGGCTAATGACCTGAGACTGGAGAGCCGCCGCCGTCAGAGTCTTGCTCCGTGTTTCCTCTCCTACAGGACCCCGCCACTCCCATCCTGCCGGCCCCTGCACACGCCAGGCGCCTGTGCACACGTTGAGGGTGGTGCTGTGCCTTGCTACACCGGTGTCTCCCAGCAGCTGTGGCCCTGAGTAGCGCGCCACCCGCTGCCCTGGACACACGAGTAAGGAGTGACATGACAGACGCCCACCACACCAGCAGAGGTGAAAGTTCAGCCAGAGGAGTTCGGCAGGTCGTGCTTTCGAAACGGCGTCTGTCTATTTTAGCTTTTAATAAGTGATTCACAGTTTTGTGTGACTAATAGCCTCTGTAAAATGGCATATATGTCTTTTCAGTCCTTATTCATATTTAAGCAATGCCTCATCGACCCACGTGTGTAAGTTTCCGTGTTCCTTCTCAATCGCTCCCCTTGACTGTTTCGGTTCTCGAGGGTTTCTTCGGCGACCAGCCTTAACTAGATTTCATTGCTACCCATGCTGTCTCCTTATGAAATATATTCCTATTTACACATGTTCATGTGAGTTCTTCATCCCTCTTAGAGAGAGAGAGAGAGAGAGAGAGAGAGAGAGAGAGAGAGAGAGAGAGAGAGAGAGAGAGAGAGAGAGAGAGAGAGAGAGATATACGCACTCCCATCTTGCACCTTATCACTGGATTCATATTTTCATGAAGTACTCGTCTCTATAATCATTGAAGAATATAGTCCAAACTTACTTCACATTTTATGGTGTAATTCATCGTGTTCTCAGTTCAAACCTTAACATATCTTCCCCTCACTAACGTGGATTCTTAATTTTGCTATCTGTAACACACTTTCTGAGATGAATGTATGCTAAGTATTCCCTACTGCACTTATCATCTGTCGATTCGCTCCAGATCCTGTTGATGCGGAGAGAGCATTGACCTCGCCATCTCCTTAGGCCACATCGCAGCACAGGAGGCGGGGCTGCCCGACCGACACTCAACATCCGTAGCAGACAGGAAAAGGAATTAATGAAGAGGAGGAAATATACGAAAAATGCACAATCACGAGCAAAAATCATTATCTGAATTTGTAACTGTGAATGGATTAACCTTTAGATATTATTTGTGAGGGAACTTATTGGAATACATAATTATATAGCCACCACGCGTCTGTCACTCGTGGAAATGGTATGTAAATGGACAAAAACTTTCATTAATTAGCAGTGTGCTGAATACTATTTCAACATATGGTGATTTAATGATACTGGATGGTGTGCCATGTATATCAGGAAATCATATAAATACTGCGAATTCATTTGATTAATAACAGAGGTTGAAAATGTGAGAATTAACTTTAATCCAGAGAGTTGCCAATAGAAGCGGATAGCCACACCAGCTCGAACGTAATTAATAGTCACCTTGAAGTGGGATGCTCTACAATGCGGCAGAATCATAGTTACGTCACTGAAGTGCTTGTGTTAAGTATCTAAGTGCGGAGTAATCATATGTTTATCTCGATTGCTTAACTGACGAGTTTTGCTTATGAAAAATATTATAAATAAATAAACTAGTGATGATCAGGTTACTTCCTTGCGCAAAGTGTAGGATTTGTGGGGTCAGGAAACTCTTTCTTGTTGAAAACGATAATATGAACACAGATAAAAAGAAAACGTCATAAGTGGATGCGCTGGTAATGATCTATTTTGAAACACTTCTGTGCTTCACTTCCACTATTTCAAAAGGCTTTATTTAAATTGACACAAGTTACTTGGTGTTTTTACGGTTCTACAGGCACACTGACAAGATTTCTACATTATTACAGGAGAAATACACTTGAAAACCCCGCTTATCACTTCTGTGGTCTTGGAAAATAGTTGTGGTGAGAGAACAAAGCGTTTCTGAATACCTACCATAGTTAGAAAGAAGGGAAAGTAAATTAAAATAAACAGATACATTGCAAATGGGTAATAACTAAACAAATTGATATAAAAAGCATTCAAGGTCACAATCGTAAGCGCATTTGAGACAGGTAAGGCAGATGACTGGCATGTAGTGCGTCTTGCCTAGCAGATCACGTGGAATTCTTGTATTTACGCAAGAGTTAATGCTCTCTCTCTCTCTCTCTCTCTCTCTCTCTCTCTCTCTCTCTCTCTCTCTCTCTCTCTCTCTCTCTCTCTCTCTCTCTGGTGTACATGAAAAGTTAAAACAAAACTCTATTCTTTGCTGAGTTTGCCCTCCACCTCACGTCACAGATTGCTTTGAACAAGATTAAATTGTCTTAAGTTTTAGGCATAATTGTCTGTTGGTTTTGTAATTTTCGCTCCAAAGTTCACCTACGGTCTGCTCTTCTAATGAGAACCATCATTTACTCTCACTATTGTTAAATGTTGAGCCACACTTCTATTCAACTGTATATAGAGAATTTTAACGTCATACATTTGCTTACGTAGATTTTTTTTATGTACTTACGTATGAACGTTTACCACACACACACACACACACACACACACACACACTAAGAAGACCAAAAAGAAAAAGAGGAATGAATAATAGTATATCTCCACAACGGTAGGCTCTACGTAAAGCAACAAGCATCAACGGCAATGTTCTGCAACAAGACTGACCCGCCACAACTGAGCAGGAGAAAACAACTTTTGAGGGTTGGCGGCGGTCGCGGGGGAGAGGAGCGAACCCACTCAAGCAGCGAAGAGAAAAGCTGCCAGCCACCTCCACACGCGCACATAAGAAACAATAATAACTCAAACAAAATAAGTCTTTTCAAGTCTCCTTTGCAACTTGGTGAGTGTTGTGTTGTTGCTTGACTCGCTTTGCAAACACACAAGCTGAGAGAAATCATAAGACACCGAGAGTAAACGGAGACGAAAAGAGGAAGTGGAGTTACTCGCATGCGTGCCGAGTTTATGTTTCCCTGTTGAGGAAGACAGACGAAGAAGGAGCGAAGGGAGAGGAGAAAGAGAGAGAGAGAGAGAGAGAGAGAGAGAGAGAGAGAGAGAGAGAGAGAGAGAGAAGAAGCGAGGCGGTCTGGCTGACTCACATAAGACACAACACGGGGCGAGGTGCGGAAGGCGGCCACACAACACAAACCCTCAACTCCCTCAGTCAACAGTGGCGGGCTCGAAATGAGTTTCAAATTTGATATTACTTCCTTGGTCGCGCGTTGCCCTTTTGTTGCAGCGTCTTTATTGTCCGGTGGGCAGCACTCCTCACTTTTATTTAACCTTTCTTACAACCCCCTCTGGCCCCCCTACATCACACGCATAGCTTTCATTCATTCCTCTTACCTTTTCTTCATTGATCTTGCTTGGCCTTCCTTTGTATTCGTTTGTATCTTATTACACTTCGTCGGGAGAGTTTCACTTGCCCCTTTCTCCTCACCAACCACGCACACTTTTACAGCTCTGAATTGATATTCTCTTCATCTACTCCCATACTTCCAACCAGCGACACAGGGCTAAGAAGAGATGAGATTATATACACAAGAAGTTTATTAAAATACACCATTTGTAAGATACCTGTTAACTTCCCAGCCTGGCTACGGTCTGAGACACTGCACGCCCACTACGCACGAGCTCTCCCCCAGTGCTTGTGAGTAGTGCGCGCTGCCGGCCGAGAACAAGTAAAGCTTAACGTGTTTCCCTGGCGTGGATGTGCCGGGGTGTGGGTCCCTTGGCGTTGTGGTGGTGGTGGTGAGTCTATCGCAAGTGTGAGCTGCGTCATTACATCATAGGGTAGTTAGTTGCACACATGTGTACAATATACGTATATCATAAAAGGTTGGGTTTGTTATGCTACTGGTACACTTGTGAGACATAGAGAGATCAATGCTAAGAGTGCTAATTGTCCAAACTACTGCAAGGGTGTGACTGTTTGAGGTCTGGTAGGTGAGAAAAT
The DNA here is from genome assembly GCA_020233015.1 of Callinectes sapidus. Classification (NCBI taxonomy): domain Eukaryota; kingdom Metazoa; phylum Arthropoda; class Malacostraca; order Decapoda; family Portunidae; genus Callinectes; species Callinectes sapidus. The sequence goes on along the minus strand of CM035212.1, from coordinate 391,618 downwards.
ACAGGAATGAGACAGAGAACATTTGGGCCGAAATCTCGCTCCGGAATTGATTGGCTCACCTGAAGTATGTATCAAAGGTATCGATTGTGTGTGTGTGTGTGTGTGTGTGTGTGTGTGTGTGTGAGATCGCGTTTCAGTGTTACCTTGCGAAGTCTGAGTGTCGGAGTCTGGTCCTTCAAAAAGCGATAGTGTCTGAGTAGGTGATTCGCTCACTTGACCGGAAAGGAAGGAAGAAGGAAAGGAGGGAGGGAGGGAGGGAAGGGCCGGACGACTGTTGGGAAGAAGTAATACATTGTTCTTCCAGTCTTTCGCCTCCCAGTGCCGTGCTTCCCTACCCTTACTCCAGCTGTGATTATGTATGTCCTTACACTATACATTATGATGATGATTATGCAACATGAACTCAGAGCGCGTTGTGTGTACGTACATGCGTCACCCGTGGTCGTCATTCCTTCCCCTCCCATAAAAAATAGAGAAGAAACTATTCTGTCTACTGCACTGGGCTGCGGCTCGCCCTGCCAACACCTCGCCGCCAGCACCTCCGTAAGAAAATACTTGTGTATTCCGTAGCTTTCGATAACACTACGATCTTACCGTAAAATACTATCGTATAAAACCACAATGCCATGCAGCCCGCCCCACATATCAAAAGTCCCGCGGAGAGCTAAAGGAGAAAATTATGATAACTTGAATGCATACCTTCCCCACAACACCGGCGTTACTTTTTAAGAAATTACTAGAGAGAGAGAGAGAGAGAGAGAGAGAGAGAGAGAGAGAGAGAGAGAGAGAGAGAGAGAGAGAGAGAGAGAGTCCCCTTACTCGAGCGTCCCTCTTCCTCCTCCCCTGGTCCCTTGTCCCTCCCTCAGGCCATCTTGTTTGGCTCTCACCAGGAAAGGGGACGAGGAGATGGCAGGACAGCCTGGGAGCCTCACAACCACGAGCGGGGACGAGGAAGGAGCGTCCTGCAGGAGTCCTCAGGGGCGTGACCCGCATTCCCTCACCATAGGAGCTCAAGGCAGCCACAGACGTCACAGAGATTTTCTTCTTCCTCCTCGCCGCTCTTTCACTTTAAAGTCAATACTCACTTCTTATACACACGCCAGCCGCAGCAGCCACGGTCCGGTGTTGCTATCTATCATTATGTAGATACTGTTATGGGCTGTTTAGATGCCGCTCAAGAGAATACAGTTTCAAGGTCCCTATCACATAGTCAGACACACACACACACACACACACACACACACACACACACACACACACACACACACAGTGAACTGACACACGCACTCCACTAGATGTGGACATTGGCCACGTGGTGGACAATTACGGTGGAGAATATATGACCCGCTGGTCTGGCAGTGGAGGACATTGCAGAGTTCTCCGCCGTTGTCTTCCTCGAGTTGTTTTTGGGTGACCTTCCGTGCCGCAGCTCGAGGCAGTTGTTCCCTGTCGCCGGTGTCCGGTTGAGAGCACCGTTGGAGGCGGGTCTGCAGGGGTCAGCAGCGCCGCCGCCGCCGCCGCCCTGGTCGTCTCCCTTCTCGGCGGGACTCACAGAATCTTCGGCGTCCTGAGTCCTGACTTTCTTCTGGCTGCTCGGACACAGAACGTCGAGGTCATTCACTCGGTACTCCACAACGGGCGACAGCTTCTCGTCCTGCAGCACGTTGGAACACTCGATCTGCAACCGGATGTCCGTGGAAGAACACGTGTTTCTGGGTCTGCGAACCTCAGGGCTGGAATACGAGCTGAGCGAAGACTTGCGCCTTTCCCGGCCCGCATCGTAGTAGTGAAGGGCGTCTTGGTCCCTAAAGGACACTCGTGGGCCGTGATGCACGTGTGTGCTGATGGAGAATGGAAGGTCTGCCTCCGTGACGCCATGAAGAAGCGGCGTGGAGAAGTTGAGGGTGTAGCGAAGGTCAACGATACCCTCGTCCTCAGGCTCAGGTCTGGGCTTGATGGGGCTCCTCTTCACCAGGCGGGAGCGCTGCAGTGGATGCGGGGAGGAGGGAAAAGCCCCAAGTTTGGGAGAATTCTCGTCATCGTCACAATCTTCCTCCTCCGCCTGTCTTCGCGCTTCTTCCTGGTCTTCATGGAACCTGAAGGCATCGAAGAACACCTGCGACCGCCCGCACGAAGCACTCTCGCCATCGTCCTCAGCACCATCTGCCGGCAGGCGGGTGTCTGGGACCTTCTCAGGGGAGAACCCCAACGGGAGGGAGGGCAGGGAGCGGTGAAGAGAGCGGTTCATGCGTTCCCTCTTGACCCTCCTGACGGTGGCGTCATCGCTCCGCAGGTACTGAGTGTGCCGCGTCCCCAGCATCAGCACCCGTGCCTCTCCATCCTCACTACCCCCCGCCCCCCACCCTGCTGCCCCGTCCCCTGACCCGCAGTCACCAGCGCCCTCCGCCGCTCCTCTCCCTCGCCTGCAATTATTGGAGGCTCCTGAAGATATCGACTCCTGAAAGAGACAAAAAAATCTTGACATTTCGTAACACAGACTGGCGAGGAGAGCACAACAAAACGTACCCGATAAACCCAACCTAATGAAATCAGTACCGCACGATGCTGCCATACTAGTGAACATTGTGACCATAGAATTTCTATATATAGAATTCATCATTATGCATACTGAAGATGAGAGAGAGAGGGAGAGAGAGAGAGAGTCCTATCATACCCACCCACATCCACTTACATCCACCCTGACACCCCATCCACACACACACACACACACACACACACACACACACCTGCTTCACGAGGGACCCACTGGAGGAGGTGGGGCTGGCAGGAGACTCAACCCGGCGGTGCAGTTTATGAAGGTCCTGGTCCAGTTTTAGCATCTCACGGCGGTACACTTTGTTCTGTACCTCTGCCCTGTAATACTTCTCCCTTTTGTCCTCCGTCAGCAACCTAGGGAGAGGGAGAGGGAGAGGAAACAACAGGATTTGAGTTTTAAGGTAATTCTTTTACAGATTGTGTCTAAGAGAGAGAGAGAGAGAGAGAGAGAGAGAGAGAGAGAGAGAGAGAGAGAGAGAGAGAGAGAGAGAGAGAGAGAGAGAGAGAGAGAGAGAGAAATAACAAGACCACGCCTCTCGTATCACTGAACTCTGTACTTATCATTCACCTTTATTTAACCTTAAATCCACAGAATACAATAAACAAGAAACAAAAAAAAAAAACAAAAACAAAAAAAAAAACAAAAATACATATCTAGAACACAAAACCAAACAAAAAGAAGAGATAAGAAAAGAAAAAAGAAAAAAACACACAAGACCAAAAGGGAAAAATAAGAAAGAAAAAGAAAGTCTGGGGCCAAGAAACGGTGAGAGGCGCTGACTGATGAAAACACCTTTACCGCTTGTCATCACGAGGGTAATTACAAGTTAGATCGTTCCGTCAGTGTATCGACTTACTGGCGCCCTGTACCCCGACCCGCCACTCAGGCAGGCAGGCAGGCAGGGAGGGAGAGAGGGAGGCAGGGAAGCAGGGAGAGAGGGAGAGAGGGAAGGCGGAAGGGAGACAGGGAGGAAGGGAGAGAGGGAGGGAGTTAGAGGAAAGGGTAAGAGACAGAAGGGCATGGGGAGATAAGGGGAGGAAAGGAGAGACAAGGAAGTAAGAAGGTTAAGTATGGAAGGATGGATAGGTGAAGGAAAGGCAGATGAGAAGGGAAGTGATGGGAAACAAGTGAGGGAAGAAGGAAGGATGGAAGAGAGAGAGAGAGAGAGAGAGAGAGAGAGAGAGAGAGAGAGAGAGAGAGAGAGAGAGAGAGAGAGAGAGAGAGAGAGAGAGAGAAACACTGACATTTTTTCCCCGTCACATCACGTTCCAGAGTCCTCAAAATTGAACACCTTTTCATGTTTCCTCGCCAGTCGTTACAAGTTACCCTCCAAAAAAAGAATTAATCGGCATAACTTTGAATATTTCCATTTCCTCCGAGGCGATGGACGTGGGAGGCGTGAGAATGACAAGGGGGAGTTTCTAGAGACGCTGGTAACGGTGAATGAGGAGCTGATGAGCGAAGGGAGATAGTTAGAGTAGTTAATCACATTGTTAGGATCATATAGGTGTGAGTGTTGAGAATCGCAGCAGCACAGGTAGCCAATCAAGGTGTGTGATCAGAGAGAAACTGATGAGGGACAAGGTGATGGAAATATAAACAAACACACGAGAGATTAACTAAAATAAGGCATCTCTCTAAAGGTCTATCATAGGAAAACAAACGGGAAATAAATCAAGGTGTGTGGAGATAAAAGAGAGATATCCAGATGAGGAACAAGTTCATGGAAATCTAAACAAACACACAAACAATGAACAAAAGTAAGTCATCTCTCTGTAGTTCTATCACGTACCATAAACATCACAGGAAGACAAATGGCGAATAATCAAGATGTGTAAAGATAAGAGATAAGAGAGAAATTCAGATGAGGAACAAAGGGATGGAAACATGAGCAAACACACGAGCGATGAAGTAAAGTAAGTAATCTCTCTTTAGTTGCATTATTTGGTACTGAGGCGGATAGCACTATTCAAGTCAGCTGATGATGGTAACAATACTAAAACTCCAGATTCACCACAACACCACAGTCGCAGAACCCACAGGCATAACAGCGAGGACAAGAAAGGAACACAACTACTTTAGAACACCAAACAAAAACATACATATTAGTGCTTATGAGAACCACAGGCCTAACACGAGGACAAGAATGTTACAATGTTATGAAAAAAAAGCGAGAACTTGCTAAGAATTGTGCAATAGTTGTGTGTTATCTTTCCAGCTGAAGGGAACTAAAAAGAAAGAGAAATCTGGCGGGCGGCTCTGTACAAATGTGGGAATTGTGTAAATGTACAAGTTGTTTTTTTTCCTTTTTTTGTGCGTGAATGTAGACGTGTGATTACTTATTCATATGTAGAAAGGGCGTGGAAAAGGACAAGGGAGGGAGGGAGGGAGGGAGGGAGGGAGGGAGGGAGGAAAGGAGGGAGAGAGGGAGGGAGGAGGAAGGAGACTTGAAGAGGAGAGGATATAAACGGAACACAGAGAATAATGGAAAGATAGAAAGAAAATGGATAAAAAAGGTAAGAGAAAAAAAAGGTAAAAAAAAAAAAGAAAAGAACAAAAGAGAAAGGATAGGAGGGAGGAAAGGAAGAGAAGAAAAGATGAAGAAGAGACATATAAAATAATAATAATAAATAGGTGAGAGGTGAAGAGAGGCAGCACATTACCTGCGAGTGTTGTACTGTATCTTGAGTCCCATGCTCTCCACTATCGGGTCTCCTTCGGTTCGGCGCCATATTACCAGAATCTGCAGGAAGGAAGACGATCAGTGAACTAAGATACCACAACATGATATTTTTGCTATTTTAACGGGCTTTTTTATTATTTTTGTTGTCCATAGCCGGCTTCCCCGTCTTACATAAAAAAAACAGAAATACGAGATGATTAAGTAGTGAACTCTAACCTAACCTAACCTAAAATAGCATATGATACTACTAATACTTCCTTAAGATGCCATAACAACAGAGACACAAGACTCATTTACCAAACTCTACACTCCACTGCCTAAAAAAACACAAATGATACTCTTAATGCTTCATTTCCTCTAATTAAAACCTTTTTTTTTTTGTACCAGTATTTTGATGCGTCTGAAAAAAAATAAATAAAAAAACATGATAGGAATTTCTGGGCTGAGTAGTGATTGAGGAGAGGAAGAACAAGTAAAGTGACGCACAGTACTCACCTTGGGGATGAAGAGGAGGCAGAGTGTGGTGGTGGTGGAGGTGAAGATGAGGGTGGTGATGATGACGTAAGCAAGCGTCGTCCTCTCTCCGATAATGTTGGCAGCAAGAATGACGATGATGGAGGTAATGACAACGTTGTACACACTCATGCCGATGTACTGGGAGTCATTGAGCGCTGGAATCTTGACGTGTCTGTGGAGGAAGGAAAAGGGGAGTTAAATCTATCTTAACTCCCTTAAGTACTGGGACGCATTTTTACTATGAGTTCTGGGTGTGATTGGGCGATTTTATTCATATTATGAAGGTTCTTTGGAGGTCAGAAGATTAATGGCCTGAGTTTGTGCTATTATAATCCCTACGCGAGTTTCTAAAGTTGTATAGAATCGACAAATAAGTAGAATAAATACGAAAATGCGTCCTAGTATTGAAGGGGATTAAGGAATGCTTTGTTTCCTCACCACGACTAGTTTTCAATAACACAGAGATGATTAGCCGGGTTCCTAAGAGTGTTTGTCGTGCTAGAAAGGAACTCTTGTAAAACTATCACTGGAATCTGGAAAACGCCCTTAAAACCTCCTGAAAGTAGAGGAGGCGAGCACTAATAGTCCTTTTAACACCGACCATTTGTAATCTACACTTTATTTTGCTGTTGCTGCTGTTACGACTACCACCACCAATACCCCTACTACTACTACTACTACTACTACTACTACTACTACTACTACTACTACTACTACTACTACTGCTGCTGCTGCTGCTGCTGCTGCTGCTGCTACCTTAACACTAATGAGGCAGAAGGGTACAAGCGAAGAACGAGAGGAGGGCAGGTGTAAACTCAGTCTTGTACCATATAACAATACCTCTATTCAGTCCACATAGCACAAGCCACCTCCTCCTCTTGGGAAACCTTGAGAGAGAGAGAGAGAGAGAGAGAGAGAGAGAGAGAGAGAGAGAGAGAGAGAGAGAGAGAGAGAGAGAGAGAGAG
>CM035212.1:308111-323972 GCA_020233015.1 Callinectes sapidus | reverse complement strand
GGGAGCGATAGAGAGAGAGAGAGAGAGAGAGAGAGAGAGAGAGAGAGAGAGAGAGAGAGAGAGAGAGAGAGAGAGAAGGCGAGAGAAAGAAAGAGGGAGAGAATATCAAAGCAGCCCCTCCTCCGTCTTCCTCCGTGAATCGCTAAGGTTTAATTCTGGCAGACAGGAACATAAAAGAGGCCCTTCTTGGCAGACGTACACCCCTCCCCCTCCCTCACCCCTCTCCCCTCACCCCTCACCCCTCTCCCCTATGTCCACACCCCATACACTGAGTAAACACCCTCACCCCGCCGCGACCTGACGTCATGTATGGCGATCGTGACCAACCCGCAGTACACTCACCCTAAAAAAAGAAAGTTTAAAAAGGCGCAGAGTCAGTGCCAAGGGTGTGACGTCACTGGTGCCTGGCGAGCTGCCTGACTGGCCCCCTCGAGCGTGCCCAAGGGGGTGCCGCCCTCGCCTGGCACCCCCTGGGACTCACACCTGTGCCGCACCACCACCACCCGTTCTCCCGGCCCCCGCACCCCACGCCTCCCTCGCCAGGTGGGTGGGAGCAGAGGAAAAATCGCGGCTCATGTTCATGGGTGCTGATGAAGACAAAGCGAAGCGTAGAAGTGGTGGAATGAGGAAGGCTCGTAAGGAATATAGTAGGGGGCGAAGTGAAGGGTGAGGGTGTGGTGTGTGGTGTGATGTGATGTGGTGTGGTGTAGAGTAGAGGAGCAGCGCACGTGAGCCAGGTGAAGAACGAGGGAAAGAAACACCTCAAAGCGTGGAGCGAGGCACAGACGTCACCACTTTTCCCAGAACCGGAGACTTTTACACACACACACACACACACACACACACACATAGTCACACACACACACACACACACACACACACACACACACACACACGCACACACACAGAGCAAGGTGTGTGGACGCGGCACCAACACCACTGTAGGGCGATGTTTAGATGATACACACTAATCCTTGTTAACGAAGCACATTTCTGAGGATAAGTGTCTCTCATCCTCACGTTCCGCAGCTTAAAGAACACCACCCTCATCCTGACCCTCAGTTTACTACTACTACATGACCTCTTACGCTCTCAAACTCTCCCTCGCGTTCCTCTCCCCGCCTCTCCCCGCCTCTCCTCCACATGCAAGGAGCGATGGAATTCTTACTCCCAGTTTACCATATGATTGTCTCTTAAGGTCTCCCGCCCCTCTCCTACTCCCTCTGCACGCTCCTCCACCCACCCCCCCACATCATGCAAGGAGCGGGAACACTCTACAACCTATCATTACCCACATCTGTCCACTCAGACCCCCACAGTCCCACAGCCAGGTGGAAGAAGTGCCTCTGTGGGTATGAAGAGGGAGAACTAATGTAATTTATTCATTAAAGTCTGTTTTTTTTTTTTTTTGCTTCGTGTGATTTATTCGATGGCGTGCGCGCGGCTCCTCTGGCGGCAGTGACAGCGACAGAGGCCCCGGGAGTGTGTGAGGGCGCGGCGATGCGGGCATATGAAGGAAGACAAGTGGAGGAGGATGGGAAAAACAACACTTGGCTGCCGCGTTGAAATATCACCGTAGGAGTAAAAGAGAACCCGTGTCACTGTAATGGGCGGGAAGATTAGATAATAAGGGTCCTGCACCGCTCTTAATTACCACGTCAAAGGTACCGAGTGGCTGCTGCAGGAGGAGGAGGCTGTACTGCGTCAGGAGGCCTCAACTTCACCCGGGGAACACTTGGAGTACTCAGGACACGCTCAGAAATTCCCCGGAGTTGAGGTTAACAAGATGAATTGAACGTTTTGTCTCAGCAGCCTGGCATTAGGGAGTGATGGAGGCGGTGGCGGTGGTGGTGGTAGTGGTGGAGGTGGTGGTGGTGGTGCTCGTGTTTACCTCACCTTGTTTGTTTGTTCAGTGCATGTTTGGTGGTAACTAGAGGGAGGGAGGGGAGGGTGGTGTTAATTTATTAGTAGTGTTAATCTTGGTGTACCTGCGTGTGCAGTTTCTCACCCAGCGGTCCTCATCGTGGCAAGGTGAGTGTTGACGCCTGTGTAGTGTGGAGGGAGGTATTGAGGTATGTGAGGGCTGCCAGAACTTGCCGTGTTTGTTAGTTGGCATAGAGAAACACGTGTGAGAAGGTAACTGTTGGTGATTTGATGTATGTATGGATAAGGAAAGGATTATTATTATTTTTTTTTTTAGTATTCCACTCTAATTTATCCTCATTTATAGATGGCAAAGGAGGATTACATTTTTTCTGTTTATTTATTTAAAGTAAATTAGTTGGTTGGTAATGTAGGTTAGGTTAGCTAGTCATTTGATAGTCATTTGCTTATTTATCTATTATTTTTTCATGCTGATCACTTTTCTTTTACATCAAGAGCATAAGTTTGAATCCACCAGCGTATTGATCAGCATCTCAGGCACTCCCTTCTGCAGCAGCTGGTGGAGAACGTGTATAGACATGCAGGAGTGTGACCCTTTCCTTCCCTCTCCCTCAGGATATCAGTGTGAAATGGACCAGTTAGTTGATTAGTTTGAAGTTGATTATGTGAGTTAGGTTAGTTAGTTGATAGTCATTTGCGTCTTTGTCTATCAACAACCGGTGGAGAACGTGTACGGACATGCAGGAGTGTGACCCTTTCCTTCCCTCTCCCTCAGGATGCGTGCGAGCGATGGCGTGTGGAGGGCGAGGTATGCCGGCTGCAAGAGGCCCTGGGGCAGCGTCTTGGCTCCACGGCCATGATAATGCGGCGGCGTGACCACCGTCTGCACACCATCAACACCATAGAGAAGACCATCCAGAAGCTGCAGCAGGACTCTCTGCGCACCCACCACAACAACCACGTCAACGGCAACGACCAGGACCCCCAACCACCTGCTTCCCCACAGCCGCATCACCCCACTGACATCATGGACGCCGTCAACGCTAATCAGGTGAGAGAGGCAGGTGCTGGTGGTGCTGGTGCTGCTGGTGGTGGTGATAGTTATAGTTGACTTGCTGGTTTCATGCTGTTTTCCGTATTGGTTTATGATCTTCTTCTTCTTCTTCTTCTTCTTCTTCTTCTTCTTCTTCTTCTTCTTCTTCTTCTTCTTCTTCTTCTTCAAAGTTTTCTAAAGACTGCCACATAGTTATCTGACTTCTTATCTGGCTTCCTTCCTCTTCTATGTTTTCTGTGTTTTTCTCACTAATACATGCAAAGGGAAACTGTTTAGATCCTGTAGTAATTGTTCTTGATAATTATAAGCAGGAACAGAGGAAAACATGTGTTGCCGTGTATGTTATGTCTCCCCTCACATAGAGACAGAGAGAAAGAAAGACTGTCCCCAGTGCCAGATCCCAAAGACAACCTTGCACCAGCCGGGAGAAGTAAAATTCAAGGATATTAACATACTTTGTAATTTTCTCTCTTTTTTTTACCTTCCCGTCTTGTGATTTATTAAAGACGATGACACATTCAGGAAAGTGGGTGAGGCAGCTATCTGGCTTTGTGGGGATTTATACACTGTTCTCCCCCTTGATGTTTGTTTATCCCTACCCAGATATTAAGGGAGATGACACACTGGGCAAAGGGGCAGGCTGTAAATTGTTGGGTTGTTTGAGACCAGGAGGAGGAGGAGGGAAGTGGTGGGGGAAGGGCAGGCATGGGCAAGGTTGTTGGGCTGCTGGGAGGCAGAGTGCTGGTGTAGCTAATTTAGAAAGCTTAGATGAAGATGATATGTAATGAGGATGGACAGAGATGAAGAGATTGTGAAATTCATCGGGAGATAAGAGAGTGTATGCTACAAGATTATTGAGTGTCACACAGGGAAAGCATATGGACAGAAGTGACATTTTTCTCATGATTAAAAGGTCAGACTACCATCTCACATTTAAAAGATAAAAGTTACGCTCCACACTTAATCAAGAGATGAAAGTGTACGTGTCACACTTAATTTAGAAATCAAAAGATAGAAGTTTTACATGCCACACTTAATTAAAAAGATGGACATTACATTTAACACTTCATTAGATTACAAAAGTTACATTTCACGCTCAGTTCAAGGATGTTATCTTTTAATTAAGCTTTTGGAAGAAAAAAAATACCTTCAATAGACATTAGTTGAATTCCACCATGATATAAATGAAGTCAATAATGTGGACATGAGTTGTAATATATAAAGGATCAGCGTTGACCCTAAAAGATAAAGCCTTAATGTGACTATTAAGTGTTGGTTTGAGTTCAGTGCAGTGAGAGAGTCTGGACTGAATGCTTAGCTGGTCTCATAAAGGCACTCACTGTGTTGCCTGAGTAGTGCAGTAATTATGTCCAGATTGTATTGAGGCCACACATTGCAGCTGTGTGGCTTGGCTAAACCAGTGGTCATGTTCAGAAGGCTTAATTAAGAGCACACTTTACTGCCGTGTAGGTTGACTCGTGGACATAAGAACATCAGAAAATATGGAAGCTGCTTGAAGTACATTTGACAGTCCTTGTAAGAAACATACTCTACCTATCTATTTCCAACTATCATCACTATTGATAAATTTATAGTGGTCATATACAGAGGACTTAACTCATGCCTTTGTGCAGTTGTGAGGATTAGCTAGTGTAGTGGTCAATGGTCATGTCCAGGTGTCATTGAGGTCATACTCTGCAGTTGTGTAGGTAAGGTGATGTACAGAAGGTGTCATTGAGCCCCTCTTTGCAGCTGCAGGATGAGGACGCCACAGCTGACGACATCAGTGAGATCCCAGAAATGGACTCCTTACAGTCAGACCCCGCTGCCCCTCACCACCCTGCCGAGAGGATGCAGCCCAAGGGCCGGCCATCCCTCCCCAACCAGAACTCCAATGACCTCGATTCCCCCACCGACACCTTGCTGCAGCAGGACATACCACCCGGAAAGCTGCCACCCGCCATTGAGGCTGTGCTGCGTGGTGCCTGGCCCTTTGAGAAGGCACTGTGGCACTCCAGTCCTGCCTCCATGGGCATGCCATACAAGAACAATAACCAGGTATTGTTGTCTCTCTGTCCATTTGACAGACAAACTCAGGAGTGCAAGCTGATGTTGATTTATTCACTCTAGTCCATGGAATGACAGGACACAGTCTTGTGAGGATGGAATGAAAAGACAGGACAAATTGGATACCTTTCTGATGTAGTAACCTGTCATACTTAGAAATATTGATTGATAAGTTTAGAAAGACAGCACTATTCTAAACCTTTGAAATTTGGTATGTACTTCATATGCAGATTCTGGATCTCAAATTGCATCACCTCAGAAAGTCAAAATTAGATCTTTTATAATGATGTTTTGCTTTTCTTTCCCAAAGAACTACCATTATACTTTTTCCCATGTAGGCTTGTCATTATCTGATTTACACACATTCTAATCCTGACATTCATGGTGCAGGAGGTGCCGGGCATCATGGCCACCTCGAGTGTCACCAACCGCCGCGCCCAGAGCACCCAGCAGCTCCTCACCAACAAGGTACTCCACACACTGCCTGCCTCACTACTGCTTTACCCACTCACTCTTTGGAGGAAGATAGTGAGCTCTAGTGGTGCATAGCAAACATTCTCCTAGACTCAATAAATATTCCCTTAGACTGTACAGGAATGTGGGTGAAATTGAAAGGGTTATTTGGTATAAGATTTATTTGGTAGTTACATAAGGAATCTCAGCAAGTAAATTTGGCAATAGTATACCTCAGTGTTTAGCTGAGTTGTGCTTGTTTTTAAGTAGACAGCTCATGAGATTTGACTGACTGTGCCTTTTTACACGACACTTAATAATTAGTAGGCTGTTGCTCTAGATCATGTCAAGTGATAAGGAACTATCCTTTACTGAGCCTTATTTTTCAATGACAGTAATCCTCCTTATGTCAATTAGTGTCATGTGTATTGCCTTAAAATAGAGTTGAAGCTGACTGTTTTGCTGCCAAGATTACATTTTTTTTTTCCTGAGTGAAATAGAGAATTAGAGCAAGCAAATACATCCAGGCATACTGGTTCATGTCTATGGATGATGCAACCCTCAGATTGTCTTAGTATTGCTGCAACACCTCAGGACTCTGTTACCATTGGCCTTTATTGGGTCATCAGTGTGTGTGTGTGTGTGTGTGTGTGTGTGTGTGTGTGCATGCGCGTGTTTACTTAATAGTGTTCATGATGTAACCAACATTCATTTGATCAAGTCTTTCTTTTTTTCTAGTTCTTCCTCAAATTGATATATACTCCATTCTTATCTTTTTTTTTTTATTCCTTGTGTTGGGAAGTTGTATTTTTTTGCTTTATTCAACGATGTTTCCTCTCCTAAATTTTCTTTTGCCTCATCAGGTATCTTGCTGTTTTTTGTCTTACAAGATGCTCACTTTTCTCTCAGTGTCCCATTGTTTTCATGAATTTATGCTTAACTCTCTTGTAAATCTTTTAATTCAAATGTTAACAATTCTTTTTTTGTTAATTTTATCATGGTTTTTATCTTGTTTTTCCTCATGTGAGAGAGCTACAAGACCAACATACTCCAATTTTTACTTACCCAATGATAAGCTCATATCATAGTGTGTGTATTTGTGTGTGTGTGTGTGTGTGTGTGTGTCTGTCTGTCTGTCTGTCTGTCTGTCTGTCTGTCTGTCTGTCTGTCTGTTTGTCTGTCTGTCTGTGTATTTGTGTGTGTGTGTGTGAGTGGCAGTGGTGGTGCCGGTGTCTGAGGTGTCTGTCCATGGTACCGGCAGGTGGAGATGGTGTATGGCTTGCTCTCTATGTTCTCCTCGGGTGACCGGGATGACATGAGTCGCACACTGCTGGCCATGTCCTCCTCCCCTGACTCCTGCGTGGCCATGCGACAATCTGGCTGTCTCCCATTACTCATTCAGGTGCGTGTGTGTGTGTGTGTGTGTGTGTGTGTGTGTGTGTGTGTGTGTGTGTGTGTGTGTGTTGCTGCTTGTCTGAAATTCTTCTCTGCTACACCTCCATTGCTTTCAAAAGGCTCTAGTTAGTGGAAGTGACAGGTTTAAGATATGTTTTTATAGCTGTGAGATTAACAAGATTTTTACACTATTGATAGAAAAATCACTCTTGAGAACCCAGTGATTTATATCTGTGCATTTTGAAAATAGTCATGGTTAGAGAGTGAAGCTTTTGTATACATATGTAATTTTGTGCTGATAATTATAATCTTTGATGTTGAGAATCCAAACTGCTTTTAAGAATGTTTTTGTGATGAAACTTAGGATTATCTAGCTGTCATGTTATGTGTTACACATATCAAGAAGTTTTCATGTAATGGATTGTGTTAATTTTTTTGTGTTTTGATAGAGTTGCTATTATAGATGCTTTCTTTAGTTTGTCTTTTCATTAATGTAGAAATTGTCCTGGCATAATTTCCGATATGGACATGATGGCTTGTATTGTGATCAGTGCTTATTTGTGTTGTCATTTTCATTGGCCAGCTTCTGCATGGAGGTGATGGGGACGTGGCTCCCACAAGAGAGACAAGGCTCCGGGCGGCACAGGCACTGCACAACATTGTCCACTCCCACCCGGATGACAAGCGTGGCCGGCGAGAAGCAAGGTACTGCTGGCTGTTTTTTTATTTATTTTTTTTTTTATGTGAGACGGGGAAGCTGATCCAGGGCATCAAAACACAGTGAAAACAAAAAAGCTTACTTTTATTGCCAGTCCTTTGAAAAAATATAGGAGCTGAAAGTCAGGGACAAATATCTTGAAACCTCCCTCTTTAATAGAGTCAAGTCATAGGAAGTTGAAAATACAGAGACAGGCAGAATTCAGGTGTGATGGCAGGGAACACACTTATGCTGTCTTGTGCCTGCTGGAGGAGCATACATTTTTACTTTTACTTCTTCAGATAATTTTTTTCATAGCAAATTTTTAGGTGTAAAAGTGAATATTCATTCATGAGTAGTGAATATTCTCAAAATCATAAGTGGAATAATTTTTTTGTCATTACTTTTGAAAATGTAAAAAAATGCTAATTGAAAAAAAAGTTCATTGATTCAAGTTTACAGTCTTTCTATATGCCAAAGGTTTTAAGGAACATAACTTATCTATAAGTATTGCCCTGCCATGTGTGTCTGACATCACCCACCACTACCACCACTCCCTGCAGGGTGCTGAGGCTGCTGGAGCAGATCCGGGACTACTCAGACTACCTGTATGAGCGTCTGGAGAGAACCAGCGCTGGGCGAGGGCCGTTGCTGGAGGACGACATGGACCGCCACCCGTGCCCAGCCATGGCCGCCCTCATGAAGCTTTCCTTTGACGAGGACCACCGCCACGCCATGTGCACCCTGGGCGGCCTCCATGCCATCGCTGAGCTCATCCGCCGCGACCACGAGGGACACGGCTCCACCACCTCGGACCAGTACTGCATCACTCTCAGGAGGTGAGAGGGGAGTGGGGAGAGTGAGTGATAGTGCTGCTGCATGGCAATAATTATAACCAGTATGGTCAGGGAGAACAATGTGTGGTAGTAATAGTAGTAGCCAGTAGGGTGAAGGAGAGTGCTGGCTAGTGCTAGTAGTGAAATGTAGTTTTTCTTGGAATGGAGCTTAGTGTTAACCAGAAAGCTGAAAATGGACTGATTCTTTGATCAGTAAAACAAGGAATTAGAATGTTTTTATCAGTGTATGAACATTTCATAGGAAAGGATGTTGGTAGATTGCTGTATAAAGCATTTAGAATTTGAAGAACCATTGGATACAAGAAATCATTACTTTGTGGTTGAGAGCCTTTATATAATGGAAAACTTTGGGGAAGAAGAGGAAGTATGTATAATGTTAATTAATATGCTTTTATTGATTACACACGTTGGGATACTCATAATTGTGTTAAAACCATCTCCTTCTTGTAAGAAATATTTACCTAATGCTATAATTAGACTTGGTATAATTAAACTTGATTACAAGTAAGTAAGTTTCTGAGGCCTAGTACTGTATTCCATAAGTTGAAGGAAAGAGGAGTTAGGGAGTCAGAGTCGGACATGCATAGCCACTAACTCTGAGATCCCTGTAGATACGCTGGCATGGCCCTCACCAACCTGACCTTCGGGGACGGCACCAACAAGGCCCTGCTGTGCTCCTTCCGCTCCTTCATGCGGGCGCTTGTGTCGCAGCTCCACTCCCCCAGTGAGGACCTCAGACAGGTAGGTGGGCTGGTGCAGCGCTGCCCCTCACACTGTACTGCCTTGTGTCACTGCTGGGACTCTCAACACTGCTGTCATATTTTCATGTGCACTTGGTAGAGGTCATGTGAATATAGGAAACATTATTCATAATTTTTATAATTTTGTTATGCTAGAGAGTAATTTAGAGACAAATCTAAAATCTTAACACTTATCGTACTTTTCTCAGAATATTTAGCTCAAACTGAAAGTTATATAAGTTATTTATGGTGCTTAAGTTTACTTTTGTTTTATGTTTCTAATTACATTATTTTCTTCAGCACTTTGGATCTTTTTTTTCTTTTTTTTTCTTTTGTTCCTTTTTTTGAGAGAGAGAATTAGTAGTGAAATTATGTAAGCCATTAGTACTGTTTGAAGTACTTTATAAGTATTTCTCTATTTTTTAAGGTTGCTGCCCACAGTGACTTACCTCATCACTTGTGCAGGACACAGCCAGCTGTATGAGAACTTAATGGAGGGAATGGTGGTGTGTTTCAGGTGACAGCCAGTGTGCTGAGGAACCTGTCGTGGCGGGCCGATGGCGGGAGCAAGGCCAGTCTCCGGGACGTGGGTGCGGTGGCCATACTGATGCAGGCCGCCCTCTCTGCCCGCAAAGAGTCCACACTGAAGGTCATCCTGTCAGCCGTGTGGAACCTTTCTGCTCACTGTAGTATTAATAAGGTACGTCTTATTGTCATGAGGCAGCAAATGAGATTGTATTACCTATGTAGGTCTGTTTATTATTGTACTGTCCATTTATTATTTATACTGAGACCACATTAGTTAAATCATACAAACTACATTTCCTGTGACTAGATCTGAATTTATGTCAACGTAGTTCACCCAAAAGAATATGTCTATAAGATAAGAGCTACAGGACAAGAATTGTATGTAATAATACAAATTTTAACAAAGTTTGATTAATCTTAGAAATACATCTAACACACACTCAGTGACTAACTTAATTAGAACTGTTTGTCATCCACACTGTCCCACATCCATTAACAAATGAGGGACCTCATACAAAGATAACTTTGTAACTGGTTATGTCAAAAGAATTGTATAACACTGTAGAATTCTTCCATTGTAATACTTAATAAAATATCCATAATGTAGGGACTTTGTATATCAGTCTTTATTATGGAATAGGTTAGAAAAATGTAAAATATTTGTCATGATTTCCTTATTATTTACTTGCATGCATTATAAACTTATGCAATGTACCAGTACTGCATTCATCTACTGACATGGACAAAATTTAGTCAGTACTGTATATGTAGAGATATGGACAAAATTAAAATTAAGAAGTGTTTATTGATTATACTCATGAGTTGTGTGTAAGAAGAAAGGACTCACTCTGCAGGCTGAGATCTGTGCAGTGGATGGTGCACTGGCCTTCATCTGCAGCACCCTCACCTACAAGTCACAGTCCAAAACCCTCGCTATCGTGGAGAACGGAGGAGGAATACTCAGGAACATTTCTAGTCATATTGCTGTGAGGGAAGACCTTCGGTGAGTGTTGCCTACACAGCATTGCTTAAAACTGTAGTTTTGTTTCTCCTAGTGTTATATTATTGCTGCAGGTTCATTTAGACTGATAAAAAATAGTTCTTTTCAATGGAATACTTGTTATATGTCATTTTATTTATTTATCTTATTCATTATTTGTAACATTTTGGCTTTAGTTCCATCAGTATTGTTGCTGTAGCTATTGTTTAATTCAATAGAAGTGATTCTTTTCTACCTGTACTTGTGTGTATTGATATGGTTGTTTTGTTGCAATATATCCTCATAATATAATTTTCCTTTGGCCAGGCAAGTGCTGAGGGAACACAACACGCTGAGCACACTTCTGGGCCAACTGCGCTCCCCCAGCCTGACAGTAGTGAGCAATGCCTGCGGCACACTGTGGAACCTCTCGGCCCGATGCTCCCAAGACCAACGAATGCTCTGGGAGCTCGGCGCTGTGCCAATGCTCCGCTCTCTCATCAACTCCAAACACAAAATGATATCCATGGGATCAAGTGCAGCCCTGAAGAACTTGCTCCAGGCACGTCCAGAGGGCATGTCCCTGACTGATCCTCGCCACGGCATGGGGCTGCCCTCCCTGCAGGCACGCAAACAGAAGGCACTTGAACAGGAGCTGGATCCCTCCCTCTCCGAGACCTGTGATAACATTGAGACCTCCCCACGCTCCTCCCCAACACACCCGCAAGGCACTGACCCCCACTTCTATGGCCAACCCGGGGATGCCACCCAGTACTACCCAGGGCCACGGCCAATGTTCCACTCCTTGGGGGCGCAGTACATGAGGTCTGAGAGCAGAGACTCCATATCATCCACACACTCTGACAACTCCCATGACCGAATGCGCCAGATACTGATGCGTCACCAGCAGGCCGGTCGGGAAGGGATAGGGGAGGCCGGGCGCCCACTGGACCTGTCCCTACGCTCCATGGCACCACCGTCACACTGTGTGCCCGACATCGCCCACATGAGTCAGGAGGAGCTGCAGCGTCACCTGGAGTCCAAGGACTTCAACACGAGTGCCGACGAGATCTTTGCCACACGGGTGCGGAATGCTAAGGAGATGTTCGCCAGCCAGTCCAATGAAGCCTTACCATTCAACAATGGTCTCGGCAGCAGTGCCTCAGAGGCTACGAGGAATGGCTCCTTCTCCGGCACCTCACCTCAGCCACCCTTCAGCCCACGCAGGAGGCCCTCCAACACCGCCGAAGAGGACCGGAGTGCGGCCGGACGTAACTTTGTCAATGGAAAGCAGCAACAGCAACAACAGCAGCCTCATAATGAAGTACACTACAATTACTACAGCAAGTATGTGAACTACAGCCGCAATCTGGCAGAAGTGGACATTGAGAATGACTCCCAAGATGAGCCACTGAACTACAGCCTGAAGTGTGGCACAGGCACCACCCTCAAGACACCCACCAATGAGTCCATGGCCAGCATGACCCAGAGTGTGGAGCGACCCGTACCTCAGATCGACAACTATGTGGTGGAGAGGAGAGCAGAGGCAAGAAAGTCAGAACCCCACGCCGAGGCCAAGAGAGATCCGGAGAACTTTGGCAGCTACACTGAAACAGACCTGGACCAGCCCACCAACTTCAGTTTAAGGTAATTGTCTCCACTTAGTTCTGTGTAATCTTCTACATCAAGTATGGCAGCTGATATAATATCTTTATAAATTAATATCACCCTGCACAAAGTCCTGGAATTTATATTACCATGAAGAGTAGATTAGAAGAAAGCTCTATATAACTGACATCATTACTAAACAATGGCTGCAGCATTTTGTATCACCCTTAGTTACTCACCATTGATCTTGGACAGTGTGCTATTGGGTCAGGCTCTGGTTCTGGTGGAGTTGCCCGAAGCTAATCAGTAGCAGTGCGAGGGACCGGTACAAGGCACAGACGCCAACATTCCTTGTGAAAAAAATGAGCCAAAGAAAACCCGTCAGTGGTTTGTAACTATTGTGATGTGCCAATATGACTAGCGTATGCTTGGTACTCAAAGCTTGGTGCTAGCTGCCCTAGTGTGTCCCGGTGTGTGGCCACAGGCTGGAGACGGTGCTGCAGTGACTAGACTGCTTCGCCTCACACCCGTAACTCCTCATCACCTAACACAGTTATCAGTTCTTGTGTGAAAGAGAGAGAGTGTTGAAGGTCCTAATTGTTACTTACAAAATAACAGTGTGTAATAATGTGTCCTAAGAATTACTGATGTGAAATTCTTTATCATGTTCATTACATAGTTTTCTGAGTTAAATAAGGTCATTATCAGCCAATTTCAAATAAAACTATCAGGGGACTCAATACTTTTCTGGGTACAGGCTCCAGAGAGATCCTTGGTTGTCTTTTCCTTATATTATCAAATTTGGAAAAAGTACAGAAGGGATAACAAAGTAATGAAGAGAGAATCACTGCAAAAGTAGTGATGTTGCCATATTGTTAAAAAGAATCATAAAGCAAGTGCCATACTACTTTCTGAAGAAACCTTGAACTGAGACACTCAATTATTGGATTTAGATTTTCTTATTGAAAATTGTATAAGGTTTATGAAAGCACTGATAATGTTCCACTGTGTTTCCCATTGTAGATAACACCATTTTGTTAGTCATTGGCTCACACATAGCTGAGCTTGGTGTGTGTAAACATTCTTAAGAGCTTGAAGTTGCCCTAGACCCCTGACAAGAAGCTGTGAGCTGTGTTGTGTCAGGCTGTGTTCCCCTCCACCTGCCACTGAGGAGCAAGTTTGAAGTGCCATTTGTTGCCCTCTAATTCCTGAGTCTTTTGAAAAAACAGCAAATTACACTTAACAGGATGATTTCAGAGAATCTAATAAAATAATCTTTTGTAAAAAAAAACTCATTTGACCATACAATCCAGATTCCTGTGCAGCCACTTATGTACGCCACCATTACCTTGAGTTGCTGTGTGTTTCAGGTACTCAGAGGAGCGAGACAGTGATGAGGCCGCCTTGTACCGCCGCCCTCCCAAGCCTCCCCCCGAACCTGCCGCACAGTTCTTTGAGCCATCTGTACATGACGACTCAGTCAAGACGTACTACACTGAAGGCACACCCTATGAGACGCCCTACAACTTCTCCACTGCCAACTCCATGACAGACCTGAGAGAGCCAGCCATCAAGGAGATTGAGAGAGAGGAGGCAGCCGGGACCACCAGCAGTGAGGTGGGTCTTTTTAGCTCTTGTATTAATTTGGCTTATCTCTTTTTATATGAGAGGGGCACTTTCCTATCCAAATCACCTGTGAACTAAATATTGCAAGTTCAGTTTGATTGCAGAAGTTGTCTCGTAAGGAATTAACATGTTTATACTCTACCAAGCAGAGACGCAAGCTTTTGGTGTTTTTGTTGTTTTTAAGAGGCCCCCTGCCCTTTTTTTCCTTACTTCCTCTTTGTTGTCTGTGGCCAAAGCTCATTTTACTTTAAACTTACATGAAAAGAAAAAGACACCTATAAAGAGAATTATCAGAAACAAAGCATCTGTATTCACACATCCACACTCAAAAGTATTGTTTCTCTCCTCTGAAGAAAAAGAAAGAGAAGAAAGGCAAGGCAGAGGAACTGGAGAACATTGAGGATGACGGGCGAGACACACTGGAGCCGCTGCCCTCCCAGCCAGGGCCGCCTGGCAAGAGTGGCCTCAGCTCCGGCATAATGACGCCCGACAAGCCAGTGACATATTGTGTGGAGGGAACACCTGTCTCCCTCTCCAGGTTCTCCTCAGTCTCTTCCCTCACCAGCGGGGAGATCAATGCTAACAATGCCAGGTCAGCTGTGAGATTCAGTTTCATTATGAATTCCTAGGTCTTTGTGATTTAATGAGATGTTCATATAAAATATCAGATGATCTATAACTGTGTATGTGTGTGTGTGTGTGTGTGTGTAATTTTTATTCCTGATAAACTTAACTTTGTTTGCCAATAAGTGCAAGTGAAGCAACTTTCCATATATTTTAATGATTTGAGATTCAGCTTGACTGTACATAAAATATATAACAAAAATCATACCTACATATAAAAGAATGAAATAGATAAATAAATCAATGAATTAATTTCACCTGTATATTGTACATACATAGACAGTATTTTATCACCACAAGTATACAACCTTGCCACATGCACCACATCACAGTGTCTGCCTGTTCAATGCACTGCACATACAATTTGATATCCTGCAGGGACGGCCTCCTTGGGGACCTGGCCGAGGACCGGGAGCTCAAGCCACAGGTGACTGCTGAGGAGAAGAAGGGAGGCCAGGAGGTTGCTGGAGAGGAGATTGAGGACACCACCCAGGACGGCAGCCACACTCCCTCCTCACAGCAGATGGAGAGGCCGGAAGGTAGGGCATGCAGGAGACAGTGAGAGAGAGAGAAAGAGAAAGAAAGAAAGGAAAAACAAATGCTTCTATTAAATTTCACATGTTAAGTCAAATAGTTCTCCTGTGACTTCTCTGGAACAGCATTATATGACAGGTTTTTTTCCTGCCCTCCCAAGACAAGAGCTAATGAATTATTTTATTCTACCCCTTCAATACTGGGACACATTTCCATATTTATTCTGTTTATTATTTGTTGATTTTATACAGCTTCAGAAACTCATGTTGGGATTAAAATAGTACAGACTTTGGCCATTAATATTCTTATCTCAATAAACCCTTCCTAATGTCAACAAAGTCACCTAATCATACTTAAAACTTTTGGTAAAGCGGTTCCAGTACTGAAAATAGCTAAAAAAGAAAGAATATATTTGAGCCACACCGTGCTTCATAGCGTTTCTCCCCTGCAGGCAAGAGTGTGCACTACGAGGAGACACCTCTAATGTTCTCCCGTGCCACCTCCGTCTCCTCCCTCAGCAGCTTTGAGGTTCAGTCCATCCATGACGACCGAAGCTCTGTTGTGTCGGACTTCAGGTAATGTGATGGTCTTTGTGCTGAAGCTTTGTGGTTTATTTTTACTTTAGAGAACAATGAATTTCTCTATTTGTCTGTAATTTTTTTTTTCCAGTTTTCATTCATGTTGGTTTGAAGTTAAAAGGAATTATTAATTTCTGCTTTGATTTTTAGTATGTTTTCTGTCTTTCCTATCACTAGGTTTAAGTTTGAAAGGAAAAATAAATTTCTGCAGTATTCACTTCTCTGTGTTAGTCTTTC
>CM035212.1:281083-298946 GCA_020233015.1 Callinectes sapidus | reverse complement strand
TCTCTCTCTCTCTCTCTCTCTCTCTCTCTCTCTCTCTCTCTCTCTCTCTCTCTCTCTCTCTCTCATGTACTCCAGACTTTTCTAGAAAACAATGTGTGCGTGCTTTTTTTCTCTGTTGTCTTCATTCTTGGCTTCCCTCACACACACACACACACACACACACACACACACACACACACACACACACACACACACACACACACACACACACACACACACTACGGGGGAAAAAAAATATATCCCCACCCCACTTTACCCTTATTCACTTGACTGCACAGGTGACTCTAAGGAATTACCGGTGGCTTCCTTACTTACCTACACACCGGTTTTTACCTGTATAGTTGCACCTGTCCTATGTTACTGTACCTGCATATATCCCTTCATTACCCTGCCACACCACACCTTGTTACCTCTGCACCTTCATCGCCTGTACGGGTGTTACTGTACTATACTTTCACTACTTTCCACGCCACGCACCATCTCTCATTCGTACTTGTATTCATCCTAGTTTTAGAATCCACTCATCACATAAATATAAAGCATAAGAAGGTAACGAACTCAGATTGTAATTAGATTGTGATTTGATCGTGTTTGTTTTAAACATTTTAGGGACTTGTATCTTCAGAGGGACTATTTTGCTTCTATCTTACTTTTTTTTTATATTATAAGAATGGAAAGCTGGACAAGGGTACAAAAAACGATGAAAATAAAGGAAAAACACTACTTTGCCAGTCCCCTTAAAGTTCCAAAGACTTGGCTGAAAGACAGGGACAATATATGGTGAAACCTCCCTCTTAAATAAAGTCATAGGAAGTTGGAAATATAGAATCAGGTAGGCAATTATAGAAAAAATAACTGCATATAAGATAACAGATCACTCACTAACCTGTATTTTGTTCTCCGTCCTTTCCAGGCGGCGCAACAAGCAGCAGTTTAGTGGCCGTGGCAGCTCCCGCATCGCCCAGCCCAGCCCCCGCCCCAGAGGTTCAGGCATCCCCGTGGTAAAGGCCTCCAACCTGCCCACCCAGATTCCCAGCGGCCCCGCCCACAGCCATGCCCAGCAGGTACATGCAGCTTACTTCAGCCATAAGTGAGCGGTCAGTGTGGTTAGTTGATTGGTAGAGAGAGCGTCAGGTGAGTGAGGGAATAGGTAGGTGGCTTTGGTCGTCGATTTTGAACAGGTGAGAATGTTCATTAATTTAAGGTAAGGTAAGGTGATTTTGATTGATGCCTCGTGGCGTGTTTAGCTGGTTTTTAGCTATTTTCTTTTTTTTTTCAACAGTTTGAGTAGCTTTATTGGAAGGTATTGCAGGCTGTCCCCCTTTTTTGCTTAGAACTGCCAGCATTGGTTATTTTTCATCATTAATTTGCAAGAAACAGCAGGATTGATCATGCCGTTTCCTTTACGTACGTTTTTTTTTTTATTATTTTATTTCTTTTAAGCAGTTCCAGTTACAAGTTTTGCTCCTGGTATTGTAAATTTAAGCTGCTTTCATACAGCTGGTGTTCATAAAGAAAGAGTCATTGAGAAATGCGGCTCCTAAACAGTGGTGTATATTATTAAACGGAATGCAGATAAATCAGTATTTATTTAGATGCACTTAACACATTATTTATGACTGGTTGCCAAATAGCTCGCCACGCCCCAGCATGTCCGGGCTTCTGCCTCCAGCCCTCAACAAAGGCTCCAAAGAGGAAAGAAAATGTCCAAATTATTAGTCTGAAGGGAACTCTCTTGTCATTTATTTCCTCCACACATTGAATTGTCTGTAGACGTAAGAAAGCCCAAGGTGGAGCCTTTGTAGCACCGCAGGGCTGACACTGCAGGCTTCCCCAGGGTGTTGGTGGCGGGGTCTGGGGGGGAGACACCCTCCGCACATACTGCACGGAGGACACACCCGCCAGCATCTCCCACGCCGCCTCCATCTCGGACCTGTCCACGCTGTCCATCCCGGGCGAGGAGCCGCGGAAGGAGCACCACGCCTCGGGTCAGCGGCCCAGCCTTAATGACTCAGGTGACAACTCCTCCGACAATGACAACCTCCTGGAGCAGTGCATCCAGTCTGCTATGCCCAAGGTGAGACGACGCCCGTGACGCTACTCATCACCACCTCCTTGCCCTCCTCACACTTTTCTCCACTCTTGATACCAATGATTACTTGTGTGTGTCTCCATCTTGTCTTATTAATAATATCGGTATTCTGTATTAGGTTCTCCTCCTTCACCTCTCCCTTTTCCTCCACTAAATAATAATGATAATAATAATAGTAGTAATAATCCCTTCTACGTGATAATGATATTAAGAATAGCTTGCTGTACTAAAATCCCACAAACTGCTTATGATATAAATTGCATGAGTTTGGTGGGCAAGCTCGTCTTTCTCTTCTGATGCACATGACGTGATGAGTAAGTTCGTCCCCATTTCCTTTCTTCCAATGCAAATAATGGGATCACTCTATGGGTAAGCGGCTTCTCTCTCCCTATTTCATTGATGTGCGTGACTGGTTAACTTAGTGGCTGATTCCTCGCCCTGTCTCAAACCTTATGTTGCTGTTGTGACGCCATATATATATATATATATATATATATATATATATATATATATATATATATATATATATATATATATATATATATATATCAATGAATTAATTCCTTCATCAAACAAAATAATGACAAACATGAGACACTCGGCATTGAACGTCAAAAACACTAAAGGCATGAGTTGGAAATCTATAAGCTGTTCATATTGGCTTGTTGTTTCCGTGTGATAGTGAAAATGTACCTTTTGCTGCTGGATCATCGTCCCTGGGGTGGGTGAGTGAGTGTCTTGGCTATTCCTGAAGGGAAGGAGTGGCGCGAGAGATGAGCTGCTAAGTTAACCAGGAACTTTACAGTGTTTGGGACTCAGTTATGATGGTGTCTTGTTTTATATATTAGTAATGGTGCTGTTGTTTACTTGAATAGTGTGTGTGTGTGTGTGTGTGTGTGTGTGTGTGTGTGTGTGTGTGTGTGCGCGCGTGCGCTTGTGCATTGCTATCTTGGCCGTTGCAAAGCCTTCACAGGGTTGCAGGTCACGAGCTTTGGTGTCAGTGTACTTCACCTTGACCTTCACAGTGACAGGTGAGTAATGAGTGTTTCCTTGTAGGCTCGACCTGGCGCCAAGGTGAAGGACGTGAAGCTCGGAGTTGGAGTGAAGAGGCATGGGGCGGGCCACCTGTGTGCACACGGGGCACCCCCAGCTGGACCTCCCCTCGCATCCCCGCGGCACTCCCCGCACCACCGACCCGTTCCTGTGGCCAGGGTCACCCCTGCTGTCAAGGTGGGCGGCACCAGGATATCTCCACGCCCCGCCCTGCAAGAGGACGCTGCTGGAGACCAGATGCGTATGTGGGCCACCGAGGGCACGCCCGCCACCTTCTCTCGCGCTGACTCCCTCTCGTCACTCAGCTGTGACGACGAGGGCAACAGAGCCAGTAGGGATACCAGTCCTAGACCCCTTGCATCCCCTCACCCGCAAGGCCCGCAGTCCCCGCAGCCCCAGAGCCAGCCGCCGCGGGCCAGAACACCAGGCTCTCCTCGCGGCAGAAGATCTCAGCAGGCTCAAAGCAGAGGACAAGAGATTGACGGGGAGAAGGAAGTTCCTCGGCAGTTTGCGGTGGAAGGAACACCTGGTGTCATATCTCGACACTCGTCTTTAAGTTCCATCGAAGGCGAGGAAGAAAGTGCCATCGTACAGGCGCCTAGCGCACAGCAAGCTGGCAGCGTTCGCAATTACGGCGTGGAGGACACGCCTGTGTGCTTCTCAAGGAACTCCTCCTTAAGCTCGTTGTCCGTAGAGTCATTTGGAGAAGAGACGACTCCCACTGAGCAAGCTCTTCTGCAGCAGTGCATTAGCCAGGGCATGCCCAAGAGCAAGTCTGATTTGGAGAGTCACAGTCGCAGGAGGAGGCGTGGGGGCTCCCGCATCCCCGCACCATCATCACGGTCTCCAGCGCGTCTAGTGCCAGGAGTGCCTATCCAGCGCCTCACGCTGTGCCGGGACGAACAGCCCTCCCAGCCAAAAAACGCGGGAGCGACGGCGGCCGCTGCGGAGAGTGTGGACGCAGACGCCGCCATGCCAACGCCAGATGTAGAGAGCTCGAAACTCCACACGGACTCCGAGCAAAGCGAGAAGAATGAGCGCGCTCAGAGGCATATCAAGGAAGAGGACTTCGAGGATCGCGAGGAGGATGACGAGAGCGCTGCTGATTACACAGAGGCTGACTCTGAGGTGACAGCAACCACAGCAGAGATGTGTCAGCCTCACAGCGATATGACGAGTGAAGACAGTGCGCCAACAGTGCAGGACCAGCTGGCGGCAGCTGAGAAGGAGGCGGTGCAAGAGGAGATGGAGATAGAGCCTCGAGTCAGTGATGAGTCAGCAGAGGGCATGGGCTCCTCCCCTGATGATAAACCGTCCTGGGTTGAGCCGAGAAACTCTACTGAGAAGTCTTCTCCTTCAGACGGCCGCGGCTCCGACACCTCCGTCACGGCGTCCATGTCAGAGTCAGGTTTCCTGGCCATGGAGGCCATGAAGGTGGCCAGGGCTGTGGCAGGCGAGGCCAAGCTGCTGAGTAGTGACGAAACCTCTCACATGTCACAGAGCATAACTAGCGCCGCGTCAGACGCCTGCATCGACAACATCAAGCCTCCCTCAGCCATGGGGAGTCTGGCGTCCATGTCTAACAGCCTCACAAACAGTACGGAGGAGCCGCGCGGCTCCCGCGCCAACAACCGCCGCCTGGAGTGCCGCCACACTCGTCGCATGCCAGAGATGGTGCGGCGCGCCCTTGGGGAGCAAGACTACGGCTCCACTGAAAACATGGCCAGCATGGTTAGTTCCTGTCACTCTAATGTAGATAACATTCCTCCTCCTTCTATGATGGACGATGACATGGAGAACTCCATGATTAGCGTGGCGTCCATAACCTCCGAGGTGGCAGAGCAGCGAGACTCGCCTCCTTCACCCCCAGCAGACCACACAGCAATGGTGGCGGCGCCTGCCCGGCAGTTGGCGGCCATCTTCCAGCAGGAGGCCCTCAACGCTGCCTCGACGCTCACCTTGACAGGCGGTGATGAAGCTTCCACCTACCAGGAGATCACAGACATCACGGAGCACGAGGAGACAGTTGGTCCTGCCAGTGACACAGAACTTGCCGCCGATGACTTACCTGTTGATGTTCCTGATCTGCCTCAAGATGGCTTCTCTTCCCCGCGATGCGGTTCAGCGCACGCCTCACCCAACAGACAGGGAACACCGCGTGCACGGAGACACCTGCCCAAAGACAGGTACCGCACCTTTACCCGCGGGGATGGAGAAGTGTCCTCTGATGCCACACCTTCCCAGGACACAGACACAACACTAGTCGAGGTACTTCCTTCCTCGCCAATCGCGGCGAGAACGGCGAAACAGAGACGCCAGGAAGATTCTGAGCGTTTCAGGACCAGAACGATATCCTCCTCAGAGGGAACAGTGGAAGCCTTGCCAACAGATCCTGTCCCCGCAGGTGACAAGGCGAGTGATAAAATCAGCCCTAAGAAGTCTCCCAAAAATCGTCGCCTTCAAGATCCGAGTCGCTTCCAGACTCACACAATAACTCCAGCACAAATATCTCCTGAGGCAGTGCCAGAAGTTCCCCCTGTGAGGACTGGGGAAGCTGACGGTGCTCCCGCCTCCCCACCGAAGGTACAAGCTAAGCAAAATATCAAGCAGCGGCGCCAGGAGGACCGAGAACGATACCAGACACGCACTATTGAGGTACCTCTGGCTGACATCACGCCGGAGCCCGAGCCTGACACACCTGACGATGACGACCCCGCCAAGGAGGCAGAAGATGGTCCTCTGGTGGACTTCCAGGACAGCAATGAGATGCTTGACCTGACTGCTGAGCAGTTGGAGGCGCTGCAACAGGACGCCAACATCGTGATCTGCACCCTCAACGAGACTCGCGAGGCCATGACTAGCGAGTCCTCAGACCTCCTCAGTGAAGAGAACATCCTGGACATTGAGACGCTCAGCTTGATCTCAAATGAGGATGAGTCAGAGATGAGAAATTTTCTTCAGGACTTTGATGACGACCCTCCAGATAAAGACGATGACGACGAGGCGGAAGAGGCGGAGGCAGAAGCAGAAGCAGAGGCACAAGTGATCCGGCGACCCCGTATCGTGAAGCCTGGGGAGAAACCTGCCAGGCTTCCGGAGGAGGACGATGGGGCGGGGAAAGGCATCAGAGGGCGCAGAAAACCTTTGTACTCTAGTGCCAAGAAATTCATCACGCCAACTCGGCCTGCTTCTAGCACTGTGAAGACTGGCATGGTGAAGCCCTCAGCTGTAAGACCCAGCTCCGCCTCGCCAGTGAAGCCCTCGTCACCCAAGCTGCCTCGTGCCACAAGGGCCTCAGCATTGAGACAGACTTCCAATATTCAGAAGGGAGGAAGCAGCGGCGAGGACAGTCCCACGGGGCGAAACACCGGGTCGTCTGCTGGCAGTAGTGCCGGATCCAGCCCCAGGCTCGGCCCTGGTTCACGTGGCAGTGTGGCGACTCGGCCAGCGAGATCTAAGTCCTTGGCGAGACCTGGCCCAGATCCTCCCAAGCCTCTGCAGCGTCAAAACACCTTTACCAAGGATGACAGCGACACCCCTCCAAGTCCAGAGCACAATGCTGTGGCAGAATTAAAAAAAACTCCAACACCTAATCGAGCTGTGAAAACGAGGCTACGGCGAGACATTGTCCAGCCCAGCCCGTCCACGGCGCAACCTGGCGCAGGTGTACGCACCGTGATACCAAAGAGTGGCAGTCAGGACCTGAGTCCCACCAAGGGGCGGCCTCCACAGCACAAGTCAGCAAGCCTCACGAGAGATGCACGGCCTCCCACTTCTTCTGACGTAGCTGAGTGGCAACATGAGGGCACTAAGAAAACTGTCAAGAAAGAAGTGACAAGTAGGATAGCTAATTTGTGGAAAAAAGTGGAACGTGCGCAGGCTAAACCCAAGGAAAATGACAAGAAGGTGTGGATCACTCGCCCCAAATCCGCCGCCAAGGAGTCTCCGCCGCAGCCCTTGGTGCGCAGCTCAACGTATGAAAAACTTCCTGTCAATGGCGCGGCCAGCGGCGGCAGCAGCGGCGAGACGGGAAAGAGCAGGACGAGACTGGGGCTGAAACTGGCCAAGCTGAGAGGCCGAGACACAAGATCCTCGCCGCCCTCCGAAGCCACAACGCCCGTTGACCCTCGACCACACTGCCTCGTCAGTCCGACTCGTGCGCGGGTGGGAGAGGTGACGCCGCGGCCTGCAGAAGCAGTACAACTCCGCCCGCGGCCGGCCACACATCCTCCAGGCACTCACGTGGGAGCTCAACTGGATGAAGATCCAGAGGCGCGGGCAAAGAGGTTGTCTCGCCTGGGGTCATTCATTGTGGTTGAGGAGGACGGGCGGGTCAAGTCACCTCCACAGTCAGCCATCGTCCAGCCCTTCAACTATCAGCCTCCCGCCGCCCCCAAGATCAGGTCTGCGGTCGCCACCCGCATACCTCAGCCTTCCAAATCGTTCCTCTCCAACGCGCCGTGTGGTAGGGACGACAACGGGAACGCGGCCGACCCCAGCGTGGTTACGGGGACCTGGAGACCCTGACCCCAATCCCCGCACCGCGCCCGGGACACCCAGGATCCCGAGGACCACTGGGGCGCGGGGCCAGGTCCTCAAGGGCTTACCTAGCGCCTGTAGGAGCTGTACTTCTCATGTACTGAAATATACTGAGGAAAAATAGACTGCCCTTCCCCGCAACCAGGGAGCGTTGTGTGATGGTGGGGAAGGGCAGGCAGGTTTGAGCGTGTAGGCAAGGCTGGTGTCTGTTGTATGGACCACCAGTTCTCTCATACCACGAGAGGGATTCAAGGGCCCAGATAGGCTTTAGGCTGTAACCACCACACCACAGGTAGGAAGAATTAACCTTTCAGGCTCTGGAACTCCTCGCTACTGTACATAGTATATACTCTGCCCTTCTGTACACCATTTCATATGAAAATTACATAATTATTCAGTGCTTAGGGATAGATAATAATATCCTTGTTAATTTAGTGCATTTTCACTGCATTTAGTGTTTCTGTTCGTGCATTGTCCATTGTCCTTTCTTTTATCCTGAATTTTTGAGCATGGGCGAGTTCCTGAGCCTGACGCTGCCCTGGCCACGACGAGGCGCCCGCCGCCCTGGCCGCGCCCCACCACTGCTGCACCAGACAGGCGTCCAGGAACGTAACTATCAGAAGCGAACCAGATCGTCTCCGCTTTATGTTATGTTTGGACAACTTAATAACAAAATGGTAATAGTAGCCTACTTGCATTTACGTGTTCCAATGTTTTGTGTTTTATTTATTTGTTTGTAGAGCTTTGTGTACATACCTCTATTTCTTTCATTTTTCCATATTTTTTGTTTGTATTTTTTATTTTCAATAAAGGATATTTGATTTTTTCAGGATACATTTTCTCTCCCAAACATGTCAGAGAAAAACGTGCCGTGGTGTTGTCTCCTGTGAGGCGAGTGTGGAGTCTGGTATGCGATCATTCTTGAGGAAAATACAATAAACAGAGGCTAAATGAGCTTCAGATAGATATGTACTACTATGCTTTAATGATTAGACGATGATATTTTAGCTGGTTTTTATAATATCGTAGTTAAGTGTTGTGCCTCGCGGGTTTTGGCAACAGTGTCTCGTGTCAACACGAGTCATGGCTGACTGCCGCCCTCGCCCCTCATCCCTGTGCCATAGCGTCAAGTAAGTTTTAAAAATTAGGTGTTTCGTGTCTTGTTTGGCATTGATTTGGAATATTACGTGAAGTGTGTGTCTCGTCAGTGTCGTGATGTGTTGCGTGTGGAGCTGTGGCGCCGTGGCGACCTGATCTCAGTGTGGTGGTGGTGGTGGTGGTCTATGTGTGGTGTGGCCATGTGTACGTGGCTGTCTCGTGTACTTGGTGGCCATGTGTATGTGACTACGTGTACGTGACGGCCATGTGTACGTGACAGCCATGTGTAGATGACAACCATGTATACGTGACCCCAAGTGTACATGGCACCATGTGTATGTGACAGCCATGTGTACGTGACATCATGTGTGTGTGTGACACTATGTAAGTGTACATGGCATCATGTTTGTGTACGTGGCACCATGTATACGTGAGAGCCATCTGTATGTGGCAGCCCAGTGGTCATTGCAGTCATATGTATGAGGTATTCAGATGTACATGGTGACTGTGTGTGTACCTGGTGGCCATGTGCAGGTGGCCACTCCGTGTACACATGGCTTGCCCTGTGTCAGTGTGTTTGTGGTCACTATTAACACAGTGTGAGTGAAGGTGAACATAGACATATTCATCCCAGACTAAGGAAATACTAGAGTGTCAGGTGAGGCAGTCACTATGTCATGTTTTCAGAAGTGCAATCCTCACTCCTTCAAAAGAGTAATTCTCAAGATTTAATGTACAGTAAGGCTCAAAATCCTACTCTTTGACCTCTTATTCAGCTCAGGGGAAGGGAAACTAATGGTGTTGAATTAGTTACATAAGATTACCTGCTCACCCAGTTCTTTATAACTGAAATTTCAGACTAATGATTTTGTGGTCTTGTTGGAGTTTGTGTAATGACTCTTAGCAGGTGCAGTGGAGGAGAGAAGCAGACAGGGTGCTATAGTATGTCTGTACATACTGCGTTGTATCAAAACACAACTTATCACTAGTTTGCTGTAAGCATTACTGGTGATGGTGATGAAATGGTGTGTGGTTATATTACTTTCTCACATTTCACTCAAACATACTAAGGATTAGAATTTAATTGTGATTTTTTTTAAGTGACAAAAATTTTGAAATACTTATTGCCTTATTTCAAAATTGGAATTAGTAAGGAAAGCAAAAAAATACGAAGATGTGAAAACAACTAAGCTTTTTTTGGCTGAATTAAACATAAGTGAAAAAACTGAGTGCATCATGCCCTGGGCACATTGACAACACGTCAGATTGCAAGTAACATAGCTATTCAGAAGATATTTCCTATATCCATAAGACTGCATTTAGATTACTTAATAGTCAAGAATAATCCTTACCAGACTCTGCACTCCCTGTGTGAAGGAGGGGTGTTATTGTATGTGTTCAAGAGACTACAACAAACCATGTACTGTACTGTACCTTTAAGAACTAGACAGTGAAGCTAAGGTAACCAAAGGTGTCACAGTAACCTAAGATATCTGCAAGGTCTGGTTACATTAGGCCACTAATGTGATGTACAGGTCTAGGCAGATCTCGTTTCTCCCCGCGGTATAACGACAACAACACCAACATTGTAAGCAAGGACCAGCTAAATTACTTCCCTTTTTTCCACAAATTCAGCTGTAATACATTAGTTTTGACTTCCCACCAAGACTTTATTAAGCTGTATGATCCTGTGAACAGCATTTCCTTTGCAATATGTAGTAGCATTCATGTTTACTTGAGTGAAAGTGTCTTCTGATGTGTCAGAAGACAGGTAAGATTCTGAGGCTGAATTTGAAGAGCAAGTAACTACTGCAGGTGTCAGCACTAATCTTTCTTAGCATTTGGTCCATGAGAGAGTAGCTGTCTCTTAACTCATTTTGCTTCAATGTTTCTGTTTCTCCACTAATGAATCAAAGTCTCTCAAGTGGTCTGGGGAGGCCACGCGCTGCACCGCCAGGGCCGTCTAGAGTGTGCTCCAGACTGGGCTTCTGGGCGGTGGGCTGCCGAGGAGTGTGTGTGGCTTACTTATATCATTAGAGGTGTACTTAAGACACGCTGTAGCCGCCGCTGCCGCCTTAGAGTCGCGTAACAGTCTTCAGTCTGTGGTATTAGTGCTTCATGATTAATGTTCAGCAGACACCTATTTATATCCACCATGGTTCCATAGGTTTGGTTAGGCATGTTCCTCATCCTGAGTTATTTAGTTGCTGTGCAGCATTTTATAAACTTACCTAACTTGATTTCTTACTCTGTAACAATTCTCCTGGTTTTACATTGCATGATATACCATATTGATATTTAAAATGGACCAATTTGTATTTATTTACTTATGTATATCCTTGTACATTAGACAACATACATTGTATCATAGTGTAAAGTATGACAGCATGAAGTGGTGGTGGTGGTGGTAGTGGTGGAGGGAACTCAGACTTGGCTGTGGTTGCTGAGTACAGCATTCTTTTCTTCTCCTTATCCCTTATTGCAATATCGAACTCTTCCTTATTATCATATGATTAAATATAGTATTATGACAAATTAAATACTTGTATGTATCTCATCTTTCTCTTTCCTCACCAATAACACAGTGAGTGAGGAATGGTGAGTGCAAGTCAGTACAGCACAAGAATTCCCATGTAAACCTTACACAGTGCACATCTCTTCTTTCTGTAAATGACGAGGGTTTTGCTGTGTGATGCTGACCTACATATCACATTCCTGATCATCTCATTTAAATGCTGATGAGTTAGTTATTGTGCTGAACTGGAGCAGTGATGCACCGGGACAGGACATCAGGTCTGACAGCACTGCTTGGGCGTGGCTGACACCTGTACTGTGGGACGCTTCATGTATGCTTGTGGTGGTGGTGTTTGGGACTCCTAACTTATGGTACTGTTGGTTTGTTACTGGTTGTAGTCCTTAGTGTATAATTTAATCTATGATTATGCCTTTTCTCGTGAGCTCCTTTGTAATTAAGTACTGCAAAAGTAATTTTTTGCACCTCTATCCTCATTTTATTCACTGTTTCTGGTCTTGAAACTTTGTACCTGAGGACACATCATACAGAAACTGGACCATGCATTCACACCCAGATATATATATATATATATATATATATATATATATATATATATATATATATATATATATATATCCTTTATTTTCAAAATGTGCTCACACAAGGGAGCTACACACAGAAAAGTCATCATGCATGGAAGCAAGGGGTAGTGGTGCAATAACACTATAGTCAGAGACTGAATGTTGGGTTTTGTTGGTTTGAAAATACCATAATTGCATCCTTATCATTGGGAAGTAGGTATGTATTGGGGCCTTTCAGTTACTATTAGGAATCATCACCAGGAAATCATTATATAGGAAATCCCAAATGGTTTCAATGCACAGGCTAATAACATTATGCTTAATACTGAGATGAGTAAAAATATATATTAAGAAGTAATTGAAAAAGTATGATATTCTAATTTATGAAAACAGGATATGAGGTTAAGGAATTATGTAATATGTTAGAATTCAAGAGAACATGCAATCAATACTAGGAGATAAAAAAGGGTGAAGATAATACAACTTATCAAAACAGGATGAGATTAATGAATTATATATCAAAACTCAAAGGAACATAGTCAATATTAGGGAATCAGAAAAAATAAAGATATAGCTTATTATGAGGATAGATTAAGATTTAGTAATTATGTAATATGCAAAAATTAGAACATTGGTAAGTCAGGAGGGAGTGACATTGAAGAGAAGGTGTCCCATTAACACAAGAGGAGATTATTGACATGCACAATGCTGCCATGTTAGATAATAATAGAAGATGCTAAAGACTAATACAAAAGGCTGAATAGTATCTTGAACTGTGGTGAGGAGTTCAGGAAGGTGTTTGGTGAATATAGGTAAGTGGGTCCTTCAGCAGATCATCACCTTTGTCGTTGTCACCATGGTTTCACTGCAGCAGGTTTGTAGTCCTCATTAAGCTCTCACTATTATTTACTTATTTATTTACTTATTTATTTTTTCTTATGTGAGAAGGGAGTTCAGCCAAGAGCAAAAAAAAAAAAAAAAAGAAAAAGAAAAAGAAAAAAGGTGGTAAAGAAAAAAGGTCCACTGAGGTCCCTAAAAATGTTATTGAGAAAATTTAGGGGTTTTCTTCATATATTTTATTTTGATTTATTTGTTTTATTTTATTTAATTATTTATTTTTTACGAAGAATGTATGTGTAGTTAGTGCATTTAGTTTTGCGTGAAGTTTGCCTGTGGGTCATGAAGAATAAAAAGTAATTGTAGAAGGGCAAAGTTTGTTCACCAGGATCTTGTTATGTGCAAGAATTATGTTTCTTGAAGACTTCATATAGAAGGAATTCTCATACATGTAACTTTTCACCACATTAACTTTAACCCCCTCAGTAGTGGGATGCATTTCTACTTGCAATTTTGAGCATAATTAAATTATTTTATTGACATTAGAAAGCTCTATGGAGGTCAGAAGTTTATTGATTTATTTTTATATAAGACGGAAAGCCAGTCAAGGGCAGTAAAAACAAAAAAGCCCACTATTATTGCCAGGCCCCTGAAATAATTAAAGAGTTAGCTGAAAGTCAGGGACAAATGTCTAATAAGTTTCTGGAGCTGTATAAGATAGTCAAATAGTAAGAATACATATGAAAATGTGTCATAGTACCGAAGGGGTTAAGGAGTAGTATATCTCGACCTCTATACTCATAAACGTTAACCCTCCACACTTCTTTAACTAACTGTAATAAAGCTGTTTTCATTTATCTTCTACATTATCTTGTATAACAGTGAATTTGCTTACATATTGAGAATTGCTGTCCCATTTGGGCTTACTTACTTATATGTGAATTGCGATATACCAATAACAAGACTGGTGAATCAATAGCGGAGGTAAATGCTACTGTACTGCATAAGAATTAATAAGGAAGTTAGGTAATGAGAAGGGTAGCTGCATATTTATGAATTCTAAAGGTATGTGTAGCACCCGGTGCACTACTGTAGGAAGAGGAGAGAAATGTTTACTTCTGCATAATCAATGAAACTCATGATTATACTGGGAACGAAATGTTGGGATGCTTCTATTTAAGGGAGCAAAGAGGAATATGATAAAGAATAAGTAAATAAAAACGCATGTGGATGAGGGAGCAACAGGAACTGAAAAATGTCTTGCAAAAGAACGTATTAAAATTGGATATTTGACATGATACTCTAATGAAACTGCTCAAGAGAATTAAGTAACTTGGGTGAAAAAATGAGACTGACTTGTTACTACTAAAACAAAAATTGAAAATGCTTAATTAACTCGCTTCCCCGAAAAAAAATAATAAATAAAAATCAATAGAAAAATTATTGTCTGGTAGATTACTTTGTTCTTCCCATTAGATGATGAAGGGACATTGTGAATAGAAGTAGATAGTTTTCCCTTCCAAAAGTAATAATTAAGATGGTGTCAAATGCATCCGCAGCAAACAATGCGAACGTAGCGGTGGTGATCAAACTTTGTGAACGAAAACTTCATTGCTGGATCGTATTACATACTTGTCAGCAAACGTGAAGCAGCGCAATGTATGTTTAGCATCTACTGCTTCAAAACTCATCAAACATCATAGTATTTTCTCCTCCGGTAAAACTGCTTTCCAGCCTTGACTCCCTACAGTAGGTTCAGTAAGGCTCATGATGGTTGATGATGTGATGTAGTCTAGTAGTGGTGCTGATGTTAGTACTGACCATAATGGTGGTAGTAGTAGTAGTAGTAATAGTAGTAGTAGTAGTAGTAGTAGTGATGGTGGTGGTGGTGCCGGTAGTAGACCAATGATATTGTTGAGTAGCAGTAATGGTAATATAGTATAGTCAACCTTAAAATAAATACATTTTCTATGACTGATTCGGTACAGTTTGCAGCACTTTCTGCAGTATCTCTGAACTCAATGCTGTGCTTTTTATAAGGGCTTAAAGTTGATGTTTTTTATGGTATTTACGTGTTGTTGAATATCTATAAATATATGTTTATATATAAGCTTGTAAACAAAAGTAATATTAAATATATAGATAAATTTTTATCCCTAGTCTTATACTAGGAACACCAGAAGGTTTCATATTGATATTCACAGGAGTAAAGCCAGAAAAGTTTCCTAGAACCTCTCTCTCTCTCTCTCTCTCTCTCTCTCTCTCTCTCTCTCTCTGGTTTCGGGAACCTTGTCAGGGAGAGGGGAGGGGTGGTGGGGGGGGTGTAAATAGGAAAGTAGGCACATTGGAAGAGGTGGTTGGGCGGGGGTGTAGTGTGTGGCGAGCAGTAATAGACGACAAGTACTGGCTTCCGTTGCGAGGGTTGTCCTGCTTGTGTGTTGTAGGAAGAGGCGGTGACTGTGACGGCGTGTGTGAGTGTGTGTGTGTGAGGTGGGTTTGTGTACACATTAAACTGATGCATCTTGTCATTAACTCTTTCAGTACTGGGACACATTTATTATCTTGAGGATTCAGGGTTGGCTTCACTTTCATAACAAATCATCACTCGGGTACCTGAGTAATGATTTGTTATGAAAGTGAAGGCAACTCTGAATCCTCAAGATAACTTATTAGTAAAGTAAAGGGATAAGTAGTAGTAGTACCAGCTGTGTCCGTTGTCTCCACGTGCTGTGCTGCAAGTAAGGAGGAAGCTGCTGCACGCCACGGGAAGGGTGGGGTGGGGTGGGGGGGAGTTGGAGGGGGAATGTGCTGCTGGAGAACTAACTAGTCTGAACAACACAAGACAGAGTAGTAGTGGTGGTAGTAGAAGTAGTAGTAGTAGTAGTAGTAGTAGTAGTAGTAGTAGTAGTAGTAGTAGTAGCAGTAGCAGTAGAAATAGTAGCAGCCAGGCATCAGGAAGCAGCAAGTAAGGAGGAAGCCGCTGCACGCCAGGGGGGGGGGGGGGATGTGCTGCTGGAGAACTAACTATAATATTATATTATATTACTATAATATTATAGTTATTATAGTTATTATATGATATTATATTACTATAATATTATATTACTATAATATTATAGTCTGAACAACATGAGAGAGTAGTAGTAGTAGTAGTAGTAGTAGTAGTAGTAGTAGTAGTAGCAGTAGTAGTAGTAGTAACGGTAGTAGTAGTAGTAATAGAAGTAATAGTAGTAACATTAGAAGTAGTAGTAGTAGTAGTAGTAGTAGTAGTAGTAGCAGTAGTAGTAGTAACGGTAGTAGTAGTAGTAATAGAAGTAATAGTAGTAACATTAGAAGTAGTAGTAGTAGTAGTAGTAGTAGCAGCAGCAGTAGAAGTAGTAGTAGTAGTAGCAGCAGCAGTAGAAGTAGTAGTAGTAGTAGTAGCAGCAGTAGAAGTAGTAGTAGTAGTAGTAGCAGCAGTAGAAGTAGTAGTAGTAGTAGTAGTAGTAGTAGTAGTAGTAGTAGTAGTAGTAGTTGTTGTTGTTGTTGTTGTTGGTGATGTAGTAATAGCAGTAGAAGTAGAAGTAGTAGTAGTAGTAGTAGTAGTAGTAGTAGTAGTAGTAGTAGTAGTAGTGGTGGTGGTAACACGAAGTAGTAGTAGTAGTAGTACGTAATAGTAAATAGCAGTAGTAGTAGTAGTAGTAGTAGTAGTAATAGTAGTAGTAGTTACATTAGCAATTATAATGATGATAATAAAAGTAATAATGATAATAAAGACGATTCCGTAATAATGTGAACGAGTCAACTCAAAAAACTCAGGACGCGAAGGAAGACCGCTGCACAACAAAACGCAAAAAGATTCAAGCGGAGTGAACGAGTCTTACGCACGGCGGTGTTCATTGACGCACGGCGGTGTCAGTCGACGACGCTTAGTCCCGCCCTCCTCGACACGGGCCGCAATACGATGCACGAGGCGCCGCGTGGAAGGCGCCGTACCTACGGTTCAGTGGTCGCCTCGTCGCGCCTCGCTTTTCACACGGAGGATTAACGCTTTGCGGCGGGCCCTGCGCCGCCTCGTAGCGCTTGTGCCGCCGTGAGTCGCAACGGTCGCAGGAGCCTCTGGCCCAGAGTCACGCCCGTTGCCCACCTCGGTGCTTTCGGTGGCAGCTGCTGCAGGAGCCTCATTTTCTAAAGAGGCGGCCTCGTTTTCTGCCGAGGCTTTCCGGGCTGCAGCCAGGGCCTTGCGACGGGCCCGGCGCCTCTGCGTGGCTGTCATCTTCATGCCACTCTCTGCCTCCTTTCCCTGCGAGGCTTCGGTCTCGCAGTGACCACTGTGGGGGAGGCAGCTAATCGGGGCGAACACGTCGAGGCCCTTCTCCTCTGCCTCATCCACTTCCTCAGCCCAGGTCTTCATAACCTTGGGCTTCTCTTCCTCCTTCGCCATCTCTACAACGACGCCTATTTTTTCATTTTTTTCTTTTTTTTCATTTTTTTCATTTTTTTCGAGGTCTAAGGGGGTCAAGGAACGCTCGGAATCCTTGCGTTCCTCGCGCCGCCCTCGCCTCTTCCTCCTGAACAGTCGGAGGAGCCACCCGAAGCAGCCGCAGCAGCCTCGGGTCTGTTCCTTCTCCTCAGACATCATTCGTGAGGTTTCCTGAGACATTTCTCTAGTCTCTACTTTCCTTTAAAAGAGACCCTCGGAACCTGGGCACTCTTTGTACAAAAAGCCTCTGCTTTCCTAAAGAGACCCTCGGAAGCTGGGCACTCTTTGTACAAAAAGTCTGTGCTTTCCTAAAGAGACCCTCGGAAGCTGGGCACACTTTGTACAAAAAGTCTCTGCTTTCCTTGAGAGACCCTCGGAAGCTGGGCACACTTTGTACAAAAAGTCTCTGCTTTCCTTAAGAGACCCTCGGAACATAGGCACACTTCGTACAGAAGATGTGAATAGCCAAAACTGTGCAAATGTTTTGCTGATTGGTTGAGCGCCGCCTCACATCACGCAGCTCATTGGCTCAGCCGCATTACTCAGCTCACTCAGCTCCAAGCTGCCGGGATGCAGGCACTTGACTATACATTCATTCAAGACCACTGGGAACAGCAATATCCTCACTACGGAAGATATATGTATATATATATATATATATATATATATATATATATATATATATA
>CM035212.1:250724-264552 GCA_020233015.1 Callinectes sapidus | reverse complement strand
AGAGAGAGAGAGAGAGAGAGAGAGAGAGAGAGAGAGAGAGAGAGAGAGAGATGGGAGGATTAATATCTATGAATTTATTTGACCATACAGCATTATACATTGAAAAAAAAAAGTGTAAGTACATGACGTAGGCCATAAGGTCCAATAACCCGTAGCTTTTGAAGGACCCAAAATCATTGTATAAACGTACAGCGTTGGACTATGCGGCCATAAGAATTAAGGCTACACTACATATACTACATAAGTATACCCTACATGCATGGAATTTTACATTAACCATTTATATTAAACCATTGCATAACACATGATTAACATTAGGGTATCAAACAATAAAACAAGTAAAGGAAAAAATCACAACACAGTATATTGATTGAAAAAGTTTTGCATTATCTTAGACTTGAGTTTTTTTGTTCTGACAGAATAATTCCTTCTGGCGAGGCGTTCCACTGTTTACTTCCTCTTGCTATAACACACTCTTGGGCATCTGTTGTCCTGCACAGTAGTATGTATAGGTATGTTAATTGTGTTGTCTGCGAGTTACATTGTGGGTTAATGGTGTGAAACCTGTCTATGGGTAGTGAGTTTGCAGATTTATGTAGAAATAGAAGTGTGTGTGTAGGTATATAATGTCTGGGAGTTGTAACACTTTAAAGTCTTTGAATATACAGTTAGTGTCATCATAACGATTTTTAAAGGACATAGTTCGTAGGAGAGAGAGAGAGAGAGAGAGAGAGAGAGAGAGAGAGAGAGAGAGAGAGAGAGAGAGAGAGAGAGAAAAAATAAATAAAAAAAACACCCCCCATAGTTCTAACCTAACCTAACCTCCCCCCTTAAAAAAAAAGAGAGAGAGAGAGAAAAGAAAGAAAGAGAGAGAACAACAACAACAATTAAAAAAAAGAGAGAGAGAGAAAAAAAAATTAAAGCAAGAAAATAATAACAAAACCAACAAAAAAACACATAAAAAAATAAATAAATAAAACATTCTTCCCTAACCTAACGCAAAAATTAAAAAAAAAAAAAAAAATTACAAAAAATAAATAAATAAATGAATAAAAAACCTAACGCAAAAATTAAAAAACACAAAAATTACAAAAAAAAATTAAATAAATAAATTAAAGAACCTAACACAAAAATTTAAAAACACAAAAAAAAATTACAAAAAAAAATCAAACACTCAAAACGCAAAAATTTTAAAAACACAAATAAAACACCGCCTAACCTAACGCACCCCCCCCCCCACCCCCCACAGCTGGTAAATAAATAAATAAAGAAAGAAAGAGAATACAAAACAACAACAAATAATAATAAATAAAACACACACCCCTTAAAAAAAAGAGAGAGAGAGAGAGAGAGAGAGAACAATAAAAAAAAAAATAATAATAGAGAAAGAGAGAGAAAAAATAGAAAGAAAGAGGAAAACAACAAAACAACAAAAATGTAATAAAAACACAAAAAAACAAAAACAACAACAAATAATAATAAATAAAACACACACCCCTTAAAAAAAAAAAAAGAGAGAGAGAGAGAACAATAAAAAAAAAATAATAATAGAGAAAGAGAGAGAAAAAATAGAAAGAAAGAGGAAAACAACAAAACAACAAAAATGTAATAAAAACACAAATAAAACACCGCCTAACCTAACGCACCCCCCCCCCCACCGCCCCACAGCTGGTGCACGTATGGGGGCCGCTCTCCGCCAGCCCAGTGCTCTCCGACGACAGCTATGGGGTGGAAATAAACGCGGTCAAACTGAAGAGACGCGTTCAAATGTTTCAGTGGATTGAGGAGGAGTCTTCGCTGTGAGTGCGTTTGTTTGTGTGCGTTTTTGTGTTTTTGTGTGTTTTTTTTGTGTTTTTTTGTGTTTTTTTGTGTTTTTTTTGTTTTTTTATATTTTTCTTGGTTTTTTTGTTTTTTTTTTGTTTTTTGTGTTTGTGTGTTTGTGTGTTTGTGTGTGTTTTTTAGATTTTTTTTTGTTTTTTTGTTTTTTTGTTTTTTTCTTTCTTTTTTTCATTTTTT
The DNA here is from genome assembly GCA_020233015.1 of Callinectes sapidus. Lineage (NCBI taxonomy): Eukaryota > Metazoa > Arthropoda > Malacostraca > Decapoda > Portunidae > Callinectes > Callinectes sapidus. Next base: position 262,536 of record CM035212.1, on the reverse strand, counting down.
TGTTTTCATTTTTTGCTTTTTTATATTTTTTCTTGTTTTTTTGTTGTTGTTTTGTTTGTGTGTGTGTGTGTGTTTTTTATCAATATTTTTTTGTTTTTTGTTTTCTTCATGTGTTTTCTTTTCATTTTCATTTTTTAATATTTTTTTATTTTTCATATTTTTTCCAATTTTTTTCCCATTTTTCTTTTTTATTTTTCTTGTTTTTTTTCCATTTTTTCTTATTTTTCTCATTTTCTTTTTTCATTTTTATTACTTTTAATCTTTTTTTCTTGTTGTTTTAAAATTTCTTCTTATTTTTTATCATATTCTTCCTTTTTTATGTTTATTTATTCATTATTTTTTTTGTGTGTGTGTTTTTTATATTTTATTATTTATTTACGATTTTTGTTTATAATTCTCTCTCTCTCTCTCTCTCTCTCTCTCTCTCTCTCTCTCTCTCTCTCTCTCTCTCTCTCTCTCTCTCGCCGCAGCCAATCAGAAGACACCCCAGGGATGCCCACAGACACCTCTTACTCTTACTCCTTCGCTTGGAGGGACAAGGTAGTGGACAGTTCCGCCTTCAGCATCCCCTGGGGCCACGACAACCCAAAGTAAGCGTTTGTCCGTTTGTCTGTGCGTCTGTTCGTGCGTTCGCGTGTCTCGTTTGTTTGTGTCGGTGTGTTTGTTCGTGTGTGCGCGTTTGGTTAGGGTAGGGGTGTTTTTTGGGGTATATAGTAATGGGTAAGGTTGTGTTTGTGTGTCTCGTTTGTCGGTGTCTGTGTGTTTGTTTGTGTGTTTGAGTTTGGGTAGTGTAGGGGTGTTTTTTGGGGTATATAGTAATGGTTAAGGTTGTTTGCGTTTCCATATACAAACAGACTGAGTAGGACCCCCCCTCCCCACTCCCTCTCTCCCCCAGCCACTCCCCATCCTCTTAAACACCCTAAAAACACCCTTAACACCCCCAAAACACCCTTAACACCCCCAAAACACCCCTAATCTAACAAAACTTAACGTCCCTATACATGTCTCCCACTGTTACAACTTGGCAGTGTTCAGAGAGAGCTAAAAACAAGAAAGCCTTAAGAAGCACCCTTAAACACCCTAAAAACACCCTTAAAAACCCTAAAAACACCCTTAAACACCCTAAAAACACCCTTAAAAAACCCTAAAAACAACCACCCAAAATATCCCCTAACCTAACCTAAACCTTAAAAAACATCAAAAAACATGAAAACCGCCTTTGCAAACCCCTTAAAACATCATCAAAAATATGAAAACACCTTAATAAAACCTCAAATCACATGAAAATCTCTTAAAAAACAATATAAACATGAAAAACCCCCTTTAAAAAAATAATAAAAAAACCTTAAAACCCCCCAAAATCACCCCAAACCTAATGTAACCTAACCTAATGTTAACCACCCTTGGCAGGTAGGCCATGCAAAAACATCTTCTAAAAACCCTAAAACCCCCTTCAAAAACCTTTAAAACTGCCATAAAAACACCCCTACGCTAACCTAACCTAACGAAAACTGATTTCCCATTACAAGTGTCCCAGTGGTCCAACCTGGAAGTGTTCACAGTGAGCAAAAAACATGAAAAACATTAAAAAACAACCTTAAACACCCTAAAAACACCCTTAAAACCCCTAAAACAGCCTTAAAAAAAAAAACCAAAAAACACTCCTAACCTAACGAAACCTAACGTCCCTATACAGGTGTCCCAGTGGTCCGAACTGGTGATGTTCATAGCAAGCAAAAAACATGAAAAACCTTAAAAAACAACCTTAAACACCCTAAAAACACCCCTAAAACCCTAAAACAACCTTAAAAATACCCCCAAAAACCACCCCTAACCTAACGAAACCTAACGTCCCTATACAGGTGTCCCAGTGTTACAACTTGGCAGTGTTCAGACAGCAAAAAACATGAAGAACCCTAAAACACAACCTTAAACACCCTAAAAACACCCTTAAAACCCCTTAAACAACCTTAAAAATACCCCTACCATGTGTGTTTGAATTGTGAGGCTGTGTTCAGATTGCAGGTAAAAATGTGTTCAGATTGCGAAGTGTTCAAGTAATGAGGTACCACTGTATATAATAATAGTAATAGTAATAGTAGTAGTAGTAGCAGTAGTTGTGGTGGTTTTATTACAATTTTTTAGGATTATTTTAAGTGTATTTCTGTGTTTGTTATTTTAAGGTTATTTCTATTTTAATACAGTTTTTTAGGGTTATTTTAAGTGTGTTTCTGTGTTTTTTGTTATTTTTTAGGTTATTTCTATTATATTACAGTTTTTTAGGGTTATTTTAAGTGTATTTCTGTGTTTTTGTTATTTTTTAGGTTATTTTAAGGTTATTTCTATTTTAATACAGTTTTTTAGGGTTATTTTAAGTGTATTTCTGGGTTTTTTGTTATTTTTTAGACTATTTTAAGGTTATTTCTATGTTATTACAGTTTTTTAGGGTTATTTTAAGTGTATTTCTGTGTTTTTGTTATTTTTTAGGTTATTTTAAGGTTATTTCTATTATATTACCATTTTTTAGGGGTATTTTAAGTGTATTTCTCTGTTTTTATTTTATTTTTTAGGTTATTTTAAGGTTATTTCTATTTTAATACAGTTTTTTTAGGATTATTTTAAGTGTATTTCTGTGTTTTTGTTAATTTTTAGGTTAGTTTAAAGTTATTTCTATTTTAATACAGTTTTTCTACTATTTTTCACCATTTTACCTAATTTTCCACTATTTACCACCTAACCTAACCTAAGTCACCCATCGTCACCCGCCACAGGACAATCCCAGTGGAGTCAACGGTGCGGGTGGCGGAGACGGTGTCGGTGGGGGCGTACAGGCTGGCGGGTGAGGTGAAGGGGGAGTTTAATGACTTCACCCCATTCTCGGGTGATGAGCAGCCGGGTGAAGGGGAGGTAAAGCTACACGGGGGAATGTACTACCTCACGAAGGATATTTATAACCCGGACATTGGAGACCTCAGGATACAGTTCTATTTTGCTGGGAAGGCTGGAGAGATGGTAAGCTGCTTTATAATATTGTAACGTAACATAACATAATCTAACCTAACCTAACCTAACCTAATATTAACTCTCTATTAACTAATCTAATCTATCTAACCTAATCTAATGTAATCTAATAACATAATGTAACCTAACCTAACCTAATTTTGCTGGGAAGGCTGGAGAGATGGTAAGCTGCTTTGTAATATTGTAACGTAACTTAACATAAGGTAATATTAACTGTCTATTAATTCATCTAATCTATCTAACCTAACCTAACCTTTAGAACATTGCTTTAGAACATTGTAACCTAACATAACATAATCTAACCTAACCTAACCTAACATAACCTAACCTAATCTAATATTAACTATCTATTAACTAATCTAATCTATCTAACCTAACCTAATGTTATCTAATAATGTAACCTAACCTAACCTAACCTAACATAACATAACGTAATCTAATATTAACTATCTATTAACTAATCTAATCTATCTAACCTAACCTAATGTAATCTAATAACTTAACGTAACCTAACCTAATCTAACGTAATCTAATCTAATAAACTAACCTAACCTAATGTAATCTAATAACTTAACGTAACCTAACCTAACCTAATTTAATCTAATCTAATCTAATCTAATCTAATCTAACCTAATGTAATCTAATCTAACTGAAGTCAATGTTAATATTAGTTCAGTGCATTACAACACAGCACAACACAACACAGTATAACTCAATAGATGGTTGTGTTGTATTGTGTTGTAGTGTGTGTGTGTGTGTGTGTGTGTGTGTGTGTGTGTGTGTGTGTGTCTTAATGTGGTTTTTATTGATGTTTTAGTTTTTAGAGAATATTAATGACATTTGTATTGAAGTGATATGTTTGATAAAGAGAAAATATTTTGTTAAGGTTTCTAAGATGACTGTTTAATACATTTCATCCTTTCCTTTATTATTCATTATTCATTATTATTATTCAGTTTTCCTGTATGATTCATTATTCATTATTATTATTCAGTTTTCCTTTATTATTCATTATTCATTATTATTATTCAGTTTTCCTGTATGATTCATTATTCATTATTATTATTCAGTTTTCCTTTATTATTCATTATTCATTATTATTATTCAGTTTTCCTTTATTATTCATTATTCATTATTATTATTCAGTTTTCCTTTATTATTCATTATTCGTTACTATTATTCAATTTGAACCCAAACTCTGTATTAATCTAAATCACTTGTAGATTGTATAGCTATCATCATCATCATCATCATCATTATAACTATCATCATTTTCATTTTTTTTGCAGACAATGTTGAATTTCTATTGAGTATGTGTAGATTCATATATAACACTCTAAAATGAATAAAAGACAATGCATAGTAATATAAACAGTAACATAAATAAACAATGCAAAGTAATATAAACAGTAACATAAATAAACAATGCACAGTAATATAAACAGTAACATAAATAAACAATGCACAGTAATATAAACAGTAACATAAATAAACAATGACATAAACAATACAATAACACTACAAACAAAACTATCAGGTACAAACATGCTATGGTTAGTTAGTTAGTTAGTTAGTGGAGAGAGAGAGAGAGAGAGAGAGAGGAAAATGTATCTTAATCTGCTAAAACTTATGTACTTTAGCTATTGTGTGAAGGAAATATGAACTAATACTATATCTTCCTCCTCCTCCTCCTCCTCCTCCTCCTCCTCCTCCTCCTCCTCCTCCTTTCCTAATAATCCTACCTTCTCTTCCTCTTCCCAATAATCTCAACACACCACCACCACTACTACCACACCCTCCTGCACCTCCTCCCCAGGTATCAGTGGTGGGGCAGCAGCGGGGAGACACGTTGCACCCCTACCCGACCTCCACCGGGCAGGACCTCCTCATAGTGCGCAGTGGGAAGCTATCGGTGGAAGAAATGTTCTCGTCTGAACACGCCCTGAACCGCGGCCTCACCTGGGCGTTGAGGATGGCTGGGTGGCTCCTCCTCTTCCTGGGCCTCACCTGCTTGTCCCATATTGTCCATTGTTTGGGTGAGTAATTTAGTGGGTGTTTGGGGTGTGCTTTGGGTGTTTGGGGTGTTTATTTGGGTGTTTTAGGGGTGTTTTAGGGGTGTTTTTGGGGTGTTTTGTTTGTTTTTTGTGTGTTTTTGGGGTGTTATTTGTGTGTTTTTGTTTGGTAATTGTGTTTTTTGGGGTGTCCTATATTGTGCATTCTTTGGGTGAGAAACTGGGGTGTGTTTGGGTGTTTTTTGGGGTGTTTTAGGGGTGTTTTAGGGGTGTTTTGTTGGTTTACTGAGGATGGCAGGGTGCTGGGTGGCTCCTCCTCTTCCTGGGCCTCACCTGCTTGTCCCATATTGTGCATTGTTTGGGTGAGTAACTGGGGGAGTGGGGAGGGTGTTTTTTGGGGTGTTTGGGGTGTTTATTTGGGTGTTTTGGGTGTTTATTTGTGTGTTATTTGGGGGTATTTTGTTTGGTTTTGTGTGTTTTGGGGTGTTTTTTGTGTGTTTTTGGGGGTGTTTTTGTGTGTTTTTGAGGGGTGTTTTGTGTCTTTTGGGTGTGTGTGTTGTTTGGGTGTTTGGGGTGTGTTTTGGGGTGTTTTGGGTGTGTTTTGGGGTGTTTATTTGTGTGTTTTAGGGGTGTTTTGTTGGTTTACTGAGGATGGCTGGGTGCTGGGTGGCTCCTCCTCTTCCTGGGCCTCACCTGCTTGTCCCATATTGTGCATTGTTTGGGTGAGTAACTGGGGGAGTGGGGAGGGTGTTTTTTGGGGTGTTTGGGGTGTTTATTTGGGTGTTTTGGGTGTTTATTTGTGTGTTATTTGGGGGTATTTTGTTTGGTTTTGTGTGTTTTGGGGTGTTTTTTGTGTGTTTTTGGGGGTGTTTTTGTGTGTTTTTGAGGGGTGTTTTGTGTCTTTTGGGTGTGTGTGTTGTTTGGGTGTTTGGGGTGTGTTTTGGGGTGTTTTGGGTGTGTTTTGGGGTGTTTATTTGTGTGTTTTAGGGGTGTTTTGTTGGTTTACTGAGGATGGCTGGGTGCTGGGTGGCTCCTCCTCTTCCTGGGCCTCACCTGCTTGTCCCATATTGTGCATTGTTTGGGTGAGTAATTTAGTGGGTGTTTGGGGTGTGTTTTGGGGTGTTTGGGGTGTTTATTTGGGTGTTTTGGGGTGTTATTTGGGTGTTTTAGGGGTGTTTTTAGGGTGTTTTGTTTGGTAATTGTGTTTTTTGGGTGTCCTATATTGTGCATTGTTTGGGTGAGTAATTGGGGGAGTGGGTGTGGGGTGTTTGGGGTGTTTATTTGGGTGTTTATTTGGGTGTTTTGTTTGTTTTTAGGGTGTTTTGTTTGGTTTTGTGTGTTTTGGGGGTGTTTTTGTTTGGTAATTGTGTTTTTTGGGGTGTCCTATATTGTGCATTGTTTAGGTAAGTAACTGGGGTGTGTGTGGGTGTTTGGGGTGTGTTTAGGGGTGTTGGGGGTGTTTATTTGTGTGTTTTAGGGGTGTTTTGTTGGTTTACTGAGGATGGCTGGGTGGCTCCTCCTCTTCCTGGGCCTCACCTGCTTGTCCCATATTGTGCATTGTTTGGGTGAGTAACTGGGGGAGTGTTTTGGGGTGTTTGGGGTGTGTTTTGGGGTGTTTATTTAGGTGTGGGGTGTTTATTTGTGTGTTATTTGGGGGTGTTTTGTTTGGTTTTGTGTGTTTTGGGGTGTTTTTGTGTGTTTTTGAGGGGTGTTTTGTGTCTTTTGGCTGTGTGTGTTGTTTGGGTGTTTGGGGTGTGTTTTGGGGTGTTTGGGGTGTTTATTTGGGTGTTTTAGGGGTGTTTTGTTGGTTTACTGAGGATGGCTGGGTGGCTCCTGCTCTTCCTGGGCCTCACCTGCTTGTCCCATATTGTGCATTGTTTGGGTGAGTAACTGGGGGAGTGGGGAGGGTGTTTTTTGGGGTGTTTGGGGTGTTTATTTGGGTGTTTTAGGGGTGTTTTGTTGGTTTACTGAGGATGGCTGGGTGGCTCCTGCTCTTCCTGGGCCTCACCTGCTTGTCCCATATTGTGCATTGTTTGGGTGAGTAACTGGGGGAGTGGGGAGGGTGTTTTTTGGGGTGTTTGGGGTGTTTATTTGGGTGTTTTAGGGGTGTTTTTGTGTGTTTTGGGGTGTTATTTGTGTGTTTTAGGGGTGTTTTTAGGGTGTTTTGTTTGGTAATTGTGTTTTTTGGGGTGTCCTATATTGTGCATTGTTTAGGTAAGTAACTGGGGTGTGTGTGGGTGTTTGGGTGTTATTAAGGGTGATTTGAGGGTGTTTTAGGGTGATTAAGGGTGTTTTAGGGTGATTAAGGGTGTTTTAGGGTGTTTTGGTGTGTTTTAAGGGTGTTTTTGTATGTTTTGGGCTATTTTTGTATGTTTTGGGACGTTTTGTTTGTTGTTTGTGTGTTTTTTGGGGTGTTTTGTTTGTTGTTTGTGTGTTTTTTGGGGTGTCCTATATTGTGCATTCTTTAGGTAAGTAACTGTGTGTGTGTTTTTTTTTCTTGTTTTTCTGTGTGTTTTTAGTGTTTTTTTTAGTGTTTTTTCATGTTTTTTATGTTTTCATGATGTTTTAATGTTTTTTGATGACTCATATTGTGCATTCTTTAGATAAGTAACTGGGGGGGTGGGGTGGGGGTGTTTTTTGGGGTGTTTTGAGGTGTTTGGGGTGTTTTTGGGGTGTTTTGTTTGTTGTTTGTGTGTTTTTTGGGGTGTTTTGTTTGGTAATAGTGTGTTTTTTGGGGTGTCCTATATTGTGCATTCTTTAGGTAAGTAACTGTGTGTGTATGTGTTTGGGTGTTATTAAGGGTGATTTGAGGGTGTTTTAGGGTGATTAAGGGTGTTTTAGGGTGTTTTGGTGTGTTTTAAGGGTGTTTTGGTGTGTTTTAAGGGTGTTTTTGTATGTTTCGGGCTATTTTTGGATGTTTTGGGACGTTTTGTTTGTTGTTTGTGTGTTTTTTGGGGTGTTTTGTTTGGTAATAGTGTGTTTTTTGGGGTGTCCTATATTGTGCATTGTTTAGGTAAGTAACTGTGTGTGTGTGTGTGTTTTTAGGGTGTTTTTTTGGGGGTGTTTTTGCTGAAATGTCAAACTAATCTTTCACTTTCTATTTCTCTATTGATCTATGATGTGGTGACCTTTGAAATATAAAAAAAATTCTTTCCCCCAAAAAACACCCTTAAAAATACAAAAACACTCTTTAAAACCTCATTTCTTCACCCAAAAAACACTCAAAACACCCTCAAATCACCCTAAATAACCCCAAAATTCTCTCAGGTTTCAGCTCTCCCTTAATTCTTCCAAAAAACACCCTTAAAAATACAAAAACACCCTAAATCACCCTCAAATCACCCTAAATAACCCCAAAATTCTCTCAGTTTCCAGCTCCCCCTTGATTCTTCCAAAAAACACCCTTAAGACACCCCAAAACACCCTTAAAAATACAAAAACACCCTTAAAAATACAAAAACACCCCAAATCACCCTTAATCACCCTCAAAACACCAAAAATAACCCCAAAATTCTCTCAGTTTCCAGCTCCCCCTTGATTCTTCCAAAAAACACCCTTAAAAATACAAAAACACCCTCAAATCACCCTCAAATCACCCTAAATAACCCCAAAATTCTCTCAGTTTCCAACTCCCCCTTGATTCTTCCAAAAAACACCCTTAAGACACCCCAAAACACCCTTAAAAATACAAAAACACCCTTAAAAATACAAAAACACCCCAAATCACCCTTAATCACCCTCAAATCACCCTAAATAACCCAAAAATTCTCTCAGTTTCCAGCTCACCCTTGATTCTTCCAAAAAATACCCTTAAAACACCCCAAAACATCCAAAAACACCCCAAATCACCCTTAATCACCCCAAATCACCCTAAATAACCTCCCTTTTTTCAGTTTCCAGCTCTCCCTTGATGCGTGACGTGGTGGCGCTGGGCCTGGGGTCCGCTAACCTCACCCTTAAAACACACTGAAAAACACAAGAAAACCCCCTTTAAAACCCCAATTCTCCCTCAAAACACCTTTTAAACACCCTATAACAGGCCAAAACACCCTTAAAACACCCTAAAATATCCTAAAACACCCTTAACAACTTTTAAACACCCTTAATTTCCCCTAAACACCCTCAAAACACCCTAAATCAACCAAAAACACCTTTTAAAACCCTTCAGTTTACAATTCTTCAAAAAAACACCCATAAAAACATGAAAACATCCTTAAAAACTCCACATCTCCCTTTAAACACCCTAAAACAGCCCAAAACAGCCCAAAACATACAAAAACACCTCAAAACACCTCAAAACACCCCAAAACATCCAAAAACACCCCAAATCACCCCAAATCACCCCAAATCACCCTTAATAACCTCCCTTTTTTCAGTTTCCAGCTCTCCCTTGATGCGTGACGTGGTGGCGCTGGGTCTGGGCTCCGCTAACCTCACCCTTAGCATGTCTACCTCCCTGGTCATCGTGGGGGGTGCCTGGGCCATTTACCGCCCTGGACTGGCACTCCTCATTCTTATAGTGGCATTCCTCCCTTTTATCAGAGCCGCAGCTAAGCACGGCCCGCGGCAGGGGGGGGTGACGGCAGGGGCTCGGCAGGGGGGGGCAGGGGGTGGTGGGGGGGCAGGGGGTGGTGTGGGGAGGGCACAGCGTAGGGGTGATAAAAGGACGGCTTAGAGAGAGAGAGAGGGAGAAAAAAAGAGAGAGAGAGAGAGAGAGAGAGATTCTTTTTATTTTCTCTTTTTTTTGAGTGAGGGAAATGAAAAATGTTGGTTTTGTCGTGTTTTTTCATGTTTTTTCGTGTGTTTTTTTGCACAAGTGAGAATATTAGAGTGTTTTTGTGTGTGGGAAATGTTTAGAAAGAGAGAGAGAGAGTGTGTGTGTGTGTGTGTGTGTGCGTGTTTTTGTGTGTGTGTGTGCGTGTGTGTGTGTAAAATCATACGAAACTAACATTAGAGACTGTAGTAATATCATCAGTATTAGCCACATTAATTAAGTTAGTCAGTTAGATAGGCAATATTGACTGTAAGATATTAGATTTAAGAACAACAACAACAACAACAACAATAGTAATAATAATAACAATAATAGTACTTAAAAACAATTCCGTATTTAATATATTTCAGTATTCATAAGGTTTTTGGTGTATGTATTAATAGACACTTAGAATTTATATAGTTAGATTTAAGTTATATATATATCTGTGTATGTGTGTATATTATCATTCTTGTATGTATATATCTGTTATTATTATTATTATTATTATTATTATTATTATTATTAACATTATTTTCAATCTCTTTCAGTGTTTATTTATTTATATTGGTGTTGTGTTTAGGTTATTAATTAATTTGTAGAGTAATTTTGTTTAATATTATTTGTAAATGTTTCTTCATATTTCATTCCTCTATTAATGTTAAATCTTTTTTTCATTAATTTATTTCACTATCTCTCTCTCTCTCTCTCTCTCTCTCTCTCTCTCTCTCTCTCTCTCTCTCTCTCTCTCTCTCTCTCTCTCTCTCTCTGGAATTTAAAGTTACGAGTTTTCAGTGTTAATTAATCCTTATATAAGTAACTTTTGCATGTATTACCTCCTCTTACCACTCCTCACCTTCCTCCTACCTCCCTTTTCTCCCTCACCTCTTCTCCCTTGTCTCCTCATCTTCTGTGTTCTCTACTTCTTTACTAAACTGCCCTCCATCTGCTTTCCTCCAAATTCTTCTTTTCCGTCTCCATGTCATTCTCTTCCTTTCTCCAGCTTTCCTGTATTTCCTTCTTTTTCTTCTTTTTCCTCTCTTCCTTTTTGCATTCTCTTCCGTTTTTATCCTGTCTCTTCTCATATTTTCTTTACTACCACTACTACTACTACTACTACTACTACTACTACTACTACTACTACTAATAATAATAATAATAATAATAATAATAATAATAATAATAATAATAATAATAATAATAATAATAATGGCAATAGTAATGGTAATAATAAAATGATAATAGTAATAACAATGACAATGATATGCATCTCGTTTCCTTTGTTTTATATCAACTTAATTTCCTCTTGATTGTAATTTTCCCCACGGCATTAAGCAGACGTTGATAATCTAACTATCTCTCTCTCTCTCTCTCTCTCTCTCTCTCTCTCTCTCTCTCTCTCTCTCTCTCTCTCTCTCTCTCTCTGTTTTTGTTTTAATTTTGGGGAATTTTCATGCTTTTTAGAAAGTGGTGGTGGTGGTAGTAGTAGTAGTAGTAGTAGTAGTAGTGGTGGTGGTGGTGGTGGTGGTGGTACTGCACTATCTGTCTGTCTGTCTGTCTGTCTATCTATCTATCTATCTATTTAACATGTATTTTTCGTCAATAGACAGACAAACAGACAGACAGACACTCTAACCTGTCTCTTATGTACTAACTATTATTATTATTATTATTATTATTATTATTATTATTATTATTATTATTATTATTACTATTATCATTTTGGCTCATAATCACTAAAAATTGTACTCAAATCCTACTTAAATTAATAAAAGAAAATGAAATGAGATGTAAACAGTAATTAATCATTGTGTGTGTGTGTGTGTGTGTGTGTGTGTGTGTGCGTGTGCGTGTGCGTGTGTGTGTGTGTTTTTCTACATCGTGTTTTTCCATTGGTGTGGAAATAAAACTTGGAATTATATTATTTTGTTGTATTATATCCTTTGTAGTAGTAGAAATAGTAGTAGTAGTAGTAGTAGTAGTAGTAGTAGTAGTAGTAGTAGTAGTAGTAGAAAGAAGGAGAAAA
>CM035212.1:167559-178250 GCA_020233015.1 Callinectes sapidus | reverse complement strand
GAGAGAGAGAGAGAGAGAGAGAGAGAGAGAGAGAGAGAGAGAGATTCCACGCAATGTTATAGGAAGTCATTAATTCTTCTCTGGACTTAAGTGGTCTTAGAAAATAAGCCTTGAAGATTCACCTTATTACACCTGAGAATGGAAGGCACAGAGGCAGGCAGGGAGGCAGGGAGGCAGGGAGGCAGGGAGGGAAGAGGGCAGGGAGGGAGAGAGGCAGAGAAAGAGGAAAGTTGAAGGAAAGAAGAGGAAAGTAAGAGTAAAGGAGAGGAAGGCGGTGGGAGAGAATGATGGAAGAAAGAAGGACTGAGAAGGCTGTTGGTGGAGTGTGTAGCTTAGCGGTGCCGCGACGCTGTTCTGGCGGCACTGCGCGGCGCTCAGCGAGAGGTCTTTTTGTCTGTCTTCTTGCTCACGTCTCTACACAGGCACCTTGTTATGTCTAGACTCACACGCGCGCCGAGGGTTCTCACTTGCTCTTCAATACGAGATGTTCTTCCATCCACTTTTCTTCCCGCATTGCTCGTCAGGCGGAGATATTTCGTGGTTCTCACTTCGCAGCAAATTTGGTGGAGTGTAACGCGGTGGAGTCTTTCCTCTTCCTCTTAGCGGCGGACTGCTGCTGCTGCTGCTGCTGCTGCTGCTGCCGCTGTTGTTCTCTGCTCTCCTCCCGGGGGGCAGCCTTTGCCAGACAGTGATCTGCACAATAGCTTCTCTCTCTCAGGGTACAAGAAGGCGTTCCGTGTCGCGACCCATTTTGCACAGCGCCGCAGCGTTCGCTCTTCCACGGTGGTGTGAAACTTCCTGTAGGTCACCTTCACCCCGGGCTGCGATGATGGTGAGGCGCGCTGCTCCCTCCAGCCCACGCCACGCTGCCCTCGTCCTGAACAAGCACTGGGCGGCGCGGCAGGCAATGGTCGCGCTTCATCGCAAATTACACGTGCGTCTTTCGCCGTACTTGTTTATCGCCCACAGCCGCGGCCTCGTCCTTATCGCTGTGCCGTGTTTAGGTCCACGCCGCCACCCGTGCAGGCACCGCCACCCTCGCCCCGCTACGCCTGCCCCATCACGCCTTAGGACTCCACTCAAGCCAGTGAGCAGGAAACACGTTGAATAGATGAATGATGTGCAGGAGGCCAAAGGAGAAGGTTAGGAGACGAAGAACAGCGAAGCGAAGAAAAGGAGGAGGAGGAGGAGGGAAAGGAGGAGGAGGAGAGAAGGATTGATTTAATTTCCATCCCCTTTATTCCTCATCTTTTTTTTCCCCACGTATCATACTTTTTTTCCTGCTTAGTTTTATATCCCCAGATGGAAATAAATACTGTAGCGACCAAAAACAAAGGAAACAGAGAGAGAGATTTGTGGAGTGATATTATTTTGGTGAGATAGAAGCGACTGCAAATCATATTACCACCACCACCACTACCACCACCACTACTACTGCTACTACTACTACTACTACTACTACTACTACTACTACTACTACTACTACTACTACTACTACTACTACTACCGCCCTTTTTTTTCGTTCAAGTGAGTTTTGTAATTAGAAATATTTTACTCTTAATACTCTTAATTGTGTCTTTTCCTTTACTTTGTCTTAGTTTATTTAATTACAGACCTATCAAGTTTTCTCATAAATTCTTACTTTTATACCAGAACTCATTAGGTTGACGGGAAAAAGAAGGAAAGAGAAGAAAATGTAGTTAGGAGTCTTGAAAATAAAAAGAAAAATTAAATGGCAAGGAAAATGATAAAAGAAGGAATCTACAAATTAATAAAGAATATAAAATGAAGTTGAAAATGTAATAATTGAAAAAAAATATATAACTAAGGAATTATGAGGAAAGCAAAACAAATAAAAAATGATGAAAAAAATGTAACGAGAAAAATAAGGAAATAAAAAAAATACAAAACAATGGGGAAATAAAACCATGAAAACACGAAAACAGGAAAAGGAAGAAAATAAAAAGTAAAAACAAAGAAAAAAAGAAACAATATAACAAGAGAATTACAAGAAAGAGAACTAATAAGAATAAAAGAAATAGAAAAAAAAAATAAAAGATGACAAACAAAACAAAACAAAAAATTTAACCTAACCTAACCTAACCTAACCTGACCTGATCTAATTTAACCCTAACCTAATTGTTTCCTTCTCCAGACATTACCAACAAAGCTTCTTATCTCATCTCCTCATCTCTAAAAGTTTTCCATCTCCGTGTTCTTTCCAGTTACATTTCTTAGTTACATTTCCTGTTCTAATTTATTGTATCTCTTTCTCTCATTTTTAATTATTCTCCTTCTTCTAATTTATTCTCCAGTAATTTTCTTCTATTGTTTTCTGTTTTTTTTTGTTTTGTTTATCAGTCAGTCAGTCTGTGTGTTCTTATATACATTTTCTCCTCCAATAATATCTAGAAGAAATATATAATCTCTCTCTCTCTCTCTCTCTCTCTCTCTCTCTCTCTCTCTCTCTCTCTCTCTCTCTCTCTCTCTCTCTTCTCTCTCTCTCATAAAGAAGTAAATGAAATAAATAAGTGAAAGGAAGCAAATATAAGAAAATAGAAAGGAACATTAGAAAAATAATTGTTGCGGTGAAAAAACTACTACTACTACTACTACTACTACTACTACTACTACTACTACTACTACTACTACTACTACTACTACTACTACCACCACCACCACTACCACTGCACGTAAACACACGCACTCCAAACCCGACATTTTTCCGGAAACACAGCGAGAATTGTGAAGCAACAAATATTTCTTTATCTTAAAACATCTTGCAGTGACGCGACGCAGAGAGAGAGAGAGAGAGAGAGAGAGAGAGAGAGAGAGAGAGAGAGAGAGAGAGAGGGGGGTAATTATAATATCAGACTAATTAAACTCGCCCGCCCACACACACACACACACACACACACACACACACACACACACACACACACACACACACACACACACACACACATTGTATCAAGCAGCGCGTGTGTCACTAATCAGCCATTGATATTGAGCAGTTAAGTGGATGATAAAGCGAAAACCACACCAGATTATGATCATCGTTAGGGGTGGCGTAGTAAGCGGGGTGCTGGGAAGGATGCTGGTGAGTGCTGGGCTGACTGTGCTGAGGTGCTATCTGGCTGGGGTTAGACTAGTTTAGGTTAGGGGCATATTCAGACACATCAGCGTTGCACCTTCACTATTTCAAAAGGTTCCTGTTTCAGTGACGCGAGTTTTGAAGGGTACTTTTATGGTTCTAATGACAAATGGACAAGGTTACTACATTAATGACAGGAGAAATACTCCACAGGAACCCGGCTTGTACTCCTTGTGGCCTTTGTAAATAGTCGTGGTGAGAGAGCAAAGCGTTTCAGAATATGGACCTTAAAGACTCGGGTGGTTAGTGTCTCGAGGCGGGAGTCGCGTGGGGGTGGGGACGGGGGTGTCGCGTGGCTGCTCTGCGTGGGT
Organism: Callinectes sapidus; assembly: GCA_020233015.1. Classification (NCBI taxonomy): domain Eukaryota; kingdom Metazoa; phylum Arthropoda; class Malacostraca; order Decapoda; family Portunidae; genus Callinectes; species Callinectes sapidus. The sequence continues at coordinate 174,785 of CM035212.1, read as the reverse complement.
CTTCCCTTCCCAGCTGGTGGTCTGGGAGCGTGAGTCTGACTGAGCAAGGCGTAGCGGCTCCCTCACGGCATTACGGTATAACTTTTCTTCTGCCGTGGTTTAATGTTTTTTCTTTTAAGTTTAGGGTTTAATTTTTCTTGGCACAGAGGGCGGAGGGGTGATTTCTATTGTCACTTTAAGAGGACTGGCAAATTAGTGGCCTTTTACGTCTATTATGTTCGTTGTCCTTGATAAAAAAAATACCTAACTAAGCGTAACGTAACTTAACCTAACCTACTCTAACTTGAATTAACCTGACCCAAACTACAATAGAAAATACAACATACATTTCAAAACGTGCTTAGGAAAATCTCATTGGCTGCGGCGCATTCACGTGTGGTCATCCAGCAGTTGCCGCCACCACCGCCACCGCCACCACCACCGCTGCCACCACCGCTGCTATCATGTTTTAATTAATGGCCGGTTGTGTCGTATGTCAGTGTTGGATTATCGAGCTTTGCCGCCTCCACTACCTGCCCCGTTCATCTCACCCTACTTTGTGTGTGTTTGGGGGGGGGGGGAGGGGAGGAGGAGGAGGAGATGGTGGTGGTGGTGGTGGTGGTGGTGGTGAAAGAGGAGGAGCCGAAGATCAGAAGATTAAAGTGTGTGTGTGTGTGTGTGTGTGTGTGTGTGTGTGTGTGTGTGTGTGTGTGTGATACAAGTGGTACTATATATGCGTCTGATACTCTATACTTGGAAAAAAAAGAGAAACAGTAATATATATAGAAATACCGTCGTATAATTTGCTTAATGTGCTTACATATGAGAAAGAGAGAGAGAGAGAGAGAGAGAGAGAGAGAGAGAGAGAGAGAGAGAGAGAGAGAGAAGCGAGAGAGAGAGAGGGGGGGGGGGGAGGTGGGGGTAAAGGTATGGATGATAAAGCACCTGCCATCCTAACGAGCTGGTTCGATAAATCTGGGTGACTTCTGCAGGATCTCGCACGGGTAACGCGCTCCCCGGCTGCCTCCAATCTGTTATTGCCATCTTAGTACTGCGCGGGATCAGACGTGGCAAGGGAGGGAGGGAGGGGCCTCAGGTGCTGGCGGCCGGGGTTCGAATCCTTGCCAAACCTAGTTGCACAGTGGGAGATGCAGCGCTCTTCCGTTAACCCTAGTGGTGCCATATGACCTAAACTGTTTGAAAAGACTCTATAGTCACTGAATTTTAAACTGGCGCCTTTATGTGACACTGGGCTTGTCAGAGAGAGAGAGAGAGAGAGAGAGAGAGAGAGAGAGAGAGAGAGAGAATGTAGAGTAATGGTAGAGGAATCCCCGCCAAGCTCAACGTTACACAAAAGGGACAGTTTAGATTGCAGCGGCTTTACTTGAAGTTGCACGTGTTTTTAAGGTTTTTTTTATGTTTCTTGTGACAAATTAACTAGATTTCTACATAACTGAAAAGAGAAACAGTATTGAGAAGCTGCTTAATCATCTGTGGCGTTTGAAAAGAGCCGTGGCTGGAGAGCAAAGCGTTTCCAGGAGACAGAGGGAGGGTGGGAGAAGGGAATTGTGATGCTGTGAAGCTGAGGATTATCTTGCAGTCATGATTAGGCAACAGGTGCGTTCCATTCCAAAGTATTTCTGATTGCAGGCCTAAGAATGGGAGAAAATGCATGAGAAAAACACCATTAACATCTTAGTTTTCATACGCAATAGGTGCGTTCAGACACAAAACGTTTCTGATTACTGCCCTAAGAATGAGAGAAAATGCACGAGAAAACACCACATTTTTTATATAAGAGAGGGAAGCTGGCCAAAAGGGAAAAAATGAAAATAAAACCCCCACTGATTTGCCAGTCCCCTTAAAGAGTTAGCCGAAGCACAGAAACAAACACCTTGAAACTTCCCTCTTTTTAGTAACATCTTCATCTTACACCGAAGCGGACTCGTGGACATAAAACCCCACATAAGCGATGAAGGAAGACGTGAAGAAAGAGTCACTAATATTCCCACTAATCTCGCGTCATTTCCATAATAGTGGCGGCCTCACGAGGGAGTCTGACCCGAGGGAAGCCATTTCAAGTAACGACCACCAATCCTAATGAGCAAAACCACCGTAATTAACCACCGGGGACGTGTGGGGAGGGTCCAGGGCGCTGATTGGATAGTGGAGGGTAGTGGAGGGTAGTGGAGGGCAGGTGGGATAGGGCAGATGGCGGAGGGAAGACAACGAGAAGAGGAGTAGGAAGACCTGTCACTTGTCACCTTCTTTCATTCATTCACTTGCCACACACACACATCTCTCTCTCTCTCTCTCTCTCTCTCTCTCTCTCTCTCTCTCTCTCTCTCTCTCTCTCTCTCTCTCTCTCTCTCTCTCTCTCTCTCTCTGTGTGTAATAATAATAATAATAATAATAATAATAATAATAATAATAATAATAATAATAATAATAATAATAATTGACGGTTTATTGGAAAGCAGCTCACAATTTTAGGCTAAAAATCTACAGGTTAACATACAAATCCCTATATCCTAACATTCATACGCCTTAAGTCTACCCAGTCGCATCGTGTGTGTGTGTGTGTGTGTGTGTGTGTGTGTGTCGTATTTTATCTTGCGCTCACTTCCCTCTTCGCAAATAACACGTTACAAACAGTCTTTTTAAGAAGATAACACTCGAAAACAAGAGAGCCATTTAATCTTTCTCTTATTCCCCCCCCCTCCTCCTCATACCAAGATTGTCTAAAGATGTATAAGTGAATCAACAAAATAAAATCAAGTGGAAAAAAAAAGAAAGATAAAACGTGCTATTGTAGGAGGAACTTACTGTCAGTGTTCCATCTTCCTCAAGGTGTTTTGCTCCCGTCTGTGTTGTGTCTGGAAGTTACGACGCGCATAGGAAGAATGTAAAAGTTTTAAGTCGGGTTTAAAGAAATAAATTGTTTAGCTAAAAGTTTTGTGTTTATGCAGTAATGCCCAGAGAGAGAGAGAGAGAGAGAGAGAGAGAGAGAGAGAGAGAGAGAGGATGGAAGGATGGGAGGATGGGAATTTGGAGAGTTAGCTCATGATGCTTTAAATATTTCTATACGACAAGGGAGGAAAATATGAAAAGGGTGAAATGAATAATGAATTTTCGGAAAATGGTGGAAGTTGGAGTAACGAACGTTGTGTGTGTGTGTGTGTGTGTGTGTGTGTGTGTGTGTGTGTGTGTGTGTGTGTGTGTGTGTATGTGTGTGTGTGTGTGCGTGTGTGTGTGTGTGTATGTGTGTGCGTGTGTGTGCGCGTGTGCCCTTAAAGATGAAAATGTAGGGCTCATTTCTACATGCTAGTCTATCTTTAATCCCTACATGAATTAAGACGTAATAAGTAAACATTCTTTACCCTCTAAAGCGCTTAACACTAGCATAACAGTTCAAAAGTTAAACCATGTAAGAAATGACGCACAAATCATATTACTCTCTCTCTCTCTCCCATTGGTTTCCTTTTCCCTTTAACCCTTTCAATACCAACCAGTCTTCTTCATAATCCACCGCCCTTGGTCTTGAATGAATGTATATAGTCAAGTTTTGACACGCGTGCATCCCGTCAGCTTGGAGCTGAGTGAGCTGAGTAATGTAATGCGGCTGAGCCAATGAGCTGCGTGATGTGAGGCGGCGCTCAACCAATCAGCAAAACATTTGTATAGTTTGTTATTTACATCTTCTGTACGAAGTGTGTCTATGTTCCGAGGGTCTCTTTAGGAAAGCAGGGAGTTTTTGTACATAGTGTGCCCAGCTTCCGAGGGTCTCTTAAGGAAAGCACAGACTTTTTGTACAAAGAGTGCCCAGCTTCCGAGGGTCGCTTAAGGAAAGCAGAGACTTTTTGTACAAAGAGTGCCCAGCTTCCGAGGGTCTCTTTTAAGGAGAGTAGACACTAAAAACATGTCTATGGAAACCTCACGACGACTGACTATGGAAGACGAACAGACCCGAGGCTGCTGCGGCTGCTTCGGGTGGCTCCTCCGACTGTTCAGGAGGAAGAGGCGAGGGCGGCGCGAGGAACGCAAGGATCCCGAGCGTTCCTTGACCCCCTTAGACCTCGAAAAAAATGAAAAAAATGAAAAAAATGAAAAAATAAGCGTCGTGACTGAGATGGCGAAGGAGGAAGAGGAGCCCCAGGTCATCAAGACCTGGGCTGAAGAAGTGGATGAGGCAGAGGAGAAGGGCCTCGACGTGTTCGCTCCAGTTAGCTGCCTCCCCCACAGTGGTCACTGCGAGACCGAAGCCTCGCCAGGAAAGGAGGCAGAGAGTGGCAATAAGATGACAGCCACGCAGAGGCGCAGGGCCCGTCGCAAGGCCCTGGCTGCAGCTCGAAAAGCCTCGGCAGAAAGCGAGATGACGGGCGACGGGCGTGGCTCTGAGCCAGAGGCTCCTGCGACCATAGCGACTCACGGCGGCACAAGCGCTACGAGACGGCGTCGGGCCCGCCGCAAAGCGTTAATCATGCGTGTGAAAAGCGAGGAGGCGCAGCGAGGCGACCACTGAATCGCAGGCCAGTAACAGGGTGTCCGTCTGGCCCTCGTGACCACATGGGAGGCAGCCGCGTACGGCGCCTTCCACGCGGCGCCTCGTGGATCGTATTGCGACCCGTGTCGAGGAGGGCGGGACTGAGCGTCGTCGACTGACACCGCCGTGCGTCAATGAACACCGCCGTGCGTAAGACTCGTTCACTCCGCTTGAATCTTTTTGCGTTTTGTTGTGCAGCGGTTTTCCTTCGCGTCCTGCGTTTTTTGAGTTGACTCGTTCCGATTATTACGGAATCGTCTTTATTATCATTATTACTTTTATTATCATCATTATAATTGCTAATGTAAATACTACTACTACTACTGCTACTACTTCTACTACTGCTACCACTACTACTACTACTACTACTACTACTACTACTACTACTACTACTACTACTACTACTACTACTACTACTATTACTGCTGCTGCTATTACTTCTACTACTACTACTGCTATTACTTCTACTACTACTACTACTACTACTACTACTACTACTACTATTACTGCTATTACTTCTACTACTACTACTACTACTACTACTACTACTACTACTACTACTACTACTACTACTACTACTACTACTACTACTACTCCTACCACTACTGCTACTACTACTACTACTACTACTACTACTACTACTACTACTACTACTACTACTACTACTACTACTACTACTCTGTCTTGTGTTGTTCAGACTAGTTAGTTCTCCAGCAGTACATTCCCCCTCCAACTCCCCCCCACCCCACCCCTCCCTTCCCGTGGCGTGCAGCAGCTTCCTCCTTACTTGCAGCACAGCACGTGGAGACAACGGACACAGCTGGTGTGTCATCCACTACTACTACTTATCCTTTTACTTTACTAATAAGTTATCTTGAGGATTCAGGGTTGGCTTCACTTTCATAACAAATCGTCACTCAGGTAACCCCTGTCTCTCCACATAACAAGTCACCATCCACTTAGTCCTTCCACTCCTCCCCCCACCCACCTCCACACAATAGCAGTAGCACATCAGCTGTGTGTAAAAATTGTTGCAGTGCATATGAAGAACTGAACTGTCTTTAAATTCAAACATTATACTGTACACTGCTCAGTCGTTAAGGAATGAGAATCAGGGAACAAACCCCCCCGGTGAACAGTGGCTCTTGACACAGACTGTTCAGGCAGCGGGGCAGGGCGGGACGGGGCGGGTGAGAACTTGAGGCAGAAGGGATCTAGTCTGGGGCTCTGCTCTCGCCATAATATCTCGCTGGGTTGCTGCTCATCAGCACGACACACAGGCAGGAAGGTGAAGCATCTCAGTCCAACACTCTTGCCACATCAGGTCAGCGCCAGCTTTGCTGATTTACAATGACAAAAAAGTATTACGGCAGGGGGCGCCCGGGTTTGAACCGGGGACCTCTCGATCTGCAGTCGAATGCTCTACCACTGAGCTACACCCCCCTGGCAGTATAGGTCCTGCATCACTGTTATGAACAGCTGTTGCTCATCACAATACACCTGTGACTAGCAGCTCTCATACGCACCGCCATGACTCCCCACAAAACTCATAGCAAAGCGTCTTTCACTTTCTCCTAACAAAGTGATTGGCATGCGTAGCTTTGCTGGCTTCTTGCAGCTTCTCACAATGTTAATGTTTGTTATGCTGTTCACAACAAAGGGCGCGGCACTGCCGCCCGCGAAACTAGTTTCAGTAAATTTGTAAGGAAGCTCAAGACACACACACACACACACACACACACACACACACACACACACACACACACACACACACACACATTAGAGTCTCTACATTACAGGAATAGTTGCATGGTCTCACAAGGCGGCAGTGAGCGTGGCCATATGTAAGAGGCAGAGTGAAGCCTGGCTGGTTGTGGTGAGCAGGGAGGTCACTGCCAAGAGGCCTCACCACCACCACCACCACCACCACCACCACCACTACCACATCCACCATCACCATCTCGCCTGCGATTCTGTTACGTTGTCACTCATGTACTGGTGATCTTTGGACTTTTGATGGAAGGAGCAGACTCAATCGATGAGTAGAACAGACTCAACATTCATTTTGTTAGTGCTCAGACATTGGGGAGATTTAAAAGAAGTTTGGACGAGTTTATGTATGTGGAAGATAGATGGAAATAGGCAGAGGTGTTCCCACACCGACTGTCATGAATAGGTCTATTGGCCTCTTGCAGCTTCACTTATTTCTTTGTCCTTATGTTCTTACAAAAAAAAATGCAAGTTATCTTACGCATCATTGTAAACATAATGTGTATGTAGTATCAGTGTGTGTGTGTGTGTGTGTGTGTGTGTGTGTGTGTGTGTGTGTGTGTGTGTGTATAGTGGTCTGTTGTGTTAGCGAGGCGCCCCAAGAGCTGTGGTACTCATAGAAGGGAAACTGGAGAAAGCCTGCTTAGGGCCTTTCACGCACTGGAAACCTGCAGAACGGGAGCTTATCTTGTGGTCCCATTATGCAGCGGCTTGCGGTGCCTTTGGTGAGGGAAAGCCGCGGTATGAGAGATGAATGGGTGGATGGGCGGGTAAATAGATGTATGTGTGTTTAGATGAAGAGATAAGTTAGTAAATAGATAAGCAAAGAGAAATACACAGATAGATAAATAGATAGATTAATAGCCAGATAGATAAGTAGATTGATATGTAGGTAGGTAAGTTTACAGTTGCGTTAAAAGATAGAAAGATAAGC
>CM035212.1:45434-60933 GCA_020233015.1 Callinectes sapidus | reverse complement strand
AGAGAGAGAGAGAGAGAGAGTACACACACACACACACACACACACACACACACACACACACACACACACCATCTCCACGCCAAAAAAAGTTGGACACAGAGAGAGAGAGAGAGAGAGAGAGAGAGAGAGAGAGAGAGAGAGAGAGAGAGAGAGAGAGAGAGAGAGAGAGAAAACATGAGCGCAGGACACACACAGGTATAATTTGAACAAAACAGATCACTCTTATAACGCTTCATTAACTTATAGACGAAGCCAAAGACAGCCACACCGCCACCCACCCTCCACCCTCCACTGGCCAGCTCTCTCCCCTGCTCACCCCTCTGGCCAGACAAGGGAAGGTTGGTAATCACTAGAACATGTCTGCTAACTCCCGGGTCCGAAAGGTTTGAGCAGTGCAATACCACCCTCTCCTGCGCGTATTCAGAAACTCTCTCTCTCTCTCTCTCTCTCTCTTGACACCGATTTTTGGAGTTACTAAAGTGGAGTTCTTGTAAATTTGTTATTACAACCCTAAAATTTATTCCTAAAAAAAACGTGTGTCACTTCAACTAAAGTGCTTCGAAAAAATACGGGATGAGTGGTGCTGTTGTCCCAGAAGATCTCTCTCTCTCTCTCTCTCTCTCTCTCTCTCTCTCTCTCTCTCTCTCTCTCTCTCTCTCTCTCTCTCTCTCTCTCTCTCTCTCTCTCTCTCTCTCTCCACGTAGGGGCCTGTAGGGGCTGTGTGTAGACGGTTGTGTGTATTTGTGTACGTGTAGGAAAGGTGTGTACGTAAGGTATTTTTTCTGTCCCCTGTACGTGTACGTGCTTCAAATGTTATGGAGACTCACGTGCATTTAAAAGACAATGAATTTTTATGTGCCTATAAAGAAAAAAGAAAGGAAAGTCAATACGAACAGTTTTTTTTATATATACTTCTCCGTCCTTCCGTACTGAAAACTTTCCCTTTCTAACCTTGGGCAATATTTTGAGGAGCGATTTACATGTCGTTTGTCTTTTTCATAATACCCAGCCATTAGATTATATATTACCCGTATCTGGTTACAGGTAAGAGGGGGAGAGGTGTGGCTCTAAGTGGTGTAATTGTGAGGGTTACGTAGCGATGGTAACAGTGGTGGTGAGGGGAAGGGAAACTCTAAGAGGCTGGGGAGGGATCACATTTCCTCATATATTCCCAGATAATTATGTAATGAGTGATCTGGCGAAACATACGATGGAAGGCGAGCGTTTTCCGGTGAAGGATGATCCAAATTGAGTTTTCAATATTATTTTTTCTTCACCCCTTGGCCGCCGTGACGTGGAGTTTGAATTTACTGAGGTGGACGCCAGGGGGAGGGAGAAAACGTGTTGGTGTGAGTTATAAAGCTTCCCCCGATCACTGGAACACGGACAAGGATGGAGGGAATAAAGAAGACATTTTACACTTAATTCATGGGCCATTCACGCTACGAACGAACTTATTCTTTCGTGATAACAGTGAATACTTATTTTACATTTACTTATTTTCCTTCTTTTGTCATGTATTGCTTTTAATTTCTCACTGTAACCTTACCTAAAATGTTTCCAAGAAGACATTTTACACTTAATTCATGGGCCATTCACGCTACGAACGAACTTATTCTTTCGTGATAACAGTGAATATTCATTTTACATTTACTTTTTTCCTTCTTTTGTCATGTATCGCTTTTAATTTCTCACTGTAACCTTACCTAAAATGTTTCCATCTCCTGTTCTATATATAAAGGAAGAAAACCGAAGAATTGAACAAGGAAAGGATTGATAGAAGGAAAAAAAGGATAGTAAAGTGAAGTCAAACATTAAACAGGACTGCAGGTTAAGTGAAGCAAGGAAAAGGAGATGGAAAGGAGGGAAATTTATGAAGGGTGAAGGGAGGAAGGGAGAGAAGGAGGGAGGGAAAGGTTTTAGGGAGAAGGTGTGGACAAGGAAGAGAGAGAGAGAGAGAGAGAGAGAGGGAGGTAGATGGGAAGGACAGCTGATAACTAAAAGGGAAGGGGAGGAGGGTGGGGGGGAGGAAGAAGGTGAGGTCAGGACAAAGCTATACTTCCACATGTCAATCTCCTCTTCCTCCTCCTCTTCCTCCTCCTCCTCCTCCTGGGACTACAACTTCCTCCTTGCTTTGTCCTTCGCTAAACTTTCTACACGCAAACCTTCTTTTTTTTCTGCTTTCCCCAAGTTTGGTTCGCACTTTTAAACATTTTGCGAGACTTTCAAAATTTTGTTCACGTTTCCCGCGCGCGCGTCCCTCACGAAGCAATCAGAGGGGAAGGAAAAGTTCAATTAGCAATTATCGTAGTTTAAAGAAAATTTCCCCCACCCAACACAGGAGAAAAGGATTATAGTGGAGGGGGGGATGTTGCTCTCTCTCTCTCTCTCTCTCTTTCTCTCTCTCTCTCTCTCTCTCTCTCTCTCTCTCTCTCTCTCTCTCTCTCTCTCTCTAGCTCTAACTCTACGGATTGTGCTTGAATGTATCCGTCATGACCTTGGCAGTGGAGGAGGAGGAGGAGGAGGAGGAGGAGGAGGAGGAGGAGGAGGAGGAGGAGGAGGAGGAGGAGGAAGAAGAAGAAGAAGAAGAAGAAGAGGAGATTCAAGTACGTAAGGTTCAGAGTAACGGTACTTCAAAAGAAAATAAACTGAATGAAACGTGGCACGCACACACACACACACACACACACACACACACACACACACACACACACACACACACACACACACAGAGGCCATCGAGACGTAGAAATCGTTAGTAAGTCACTTCACGACCACCTTCCTTTCTACCTGTCTGTCACGGCATGGCAGGGCAGGAGGCACGGATGACTAGTAAGGCGTGAAATACATGTCTTTACAGTGAAGGCTGGACGGGCGAGACCAGATAACACTAGCGAGGAGAACACTGAGCACACACGCGAGGACAGACACACAAGGGCAAGGGTAGAGGGAGCTTGAGGAAAGTTAAAAGTTGACTACAGAATGGTGTTTACTGAAGCGGTGGTTGCAAGTGGGTCAAGTACAAGGCAAAGGAGGAAAATAAGAGAAAGGATAAGGTTTAAAAGTGAATGGAAATAGAGATGTGATGTTTACTGAACAGGTTAAACGTGTGAACTCAATGGAAGAGGAGAAATATAAGGGTGCAACGATATACCTGGACGAAACTAGGAAAAAGGAAACGATAGGTACTGAAAACAAGGCGAAAATAAATAAATAAACAGTGTGAAATATAAGGACAAAGAGCGAAAATATGAGAGAAACTGAATATGTAGCAAAGGAGGGAGGAAAAAAAAGAGAATAACGAGGCAAGTAAGACAAAAGATGGATTTTATTTATAGATCAGAGGCTGGAGGAAAAAGAGGGCGAGGCGGAGGGAAGGAAGGACAGATGGAGGTAGAAGAAAGGCGTGAAGGAGAGAAGGAGAGGAAAAGAGAGAAAAGAGGAGAGAAAAGAGAAGGAAAGAGAAAAGAGGAGAGGATAAGAGGGCGAGGCGGAAGGTAGGAAGGACAGAAGGATATAGAAGAAAGGCGTGAAGGAGAGGAGAGGAAGTGGAGGACAGGAGAATTGTGTGACTCCGTTTCTGTGTGACTCATAAAAAACGACATGCTGATCACGCCATGGCCTGTCTGCCTGTCTGTCTGTCTGTATGTATGTATGTCTGTATGTCTGTATGTCTGCCAATCTCTCTTTCTCTACTTCGTTCCCTCCCTTTCTCCTTGTGTCCCAAACGACCCTCTCTCACTTTCACAAGCTTTGGGTATAAGTACATATTGCACTGACTCGCTTCCTTCACTTTCATCTTCATTCCCTTTATAGTTTGCACTTTACCAGCAAAAAGAATAGCAGTGTATATAAGAAATTCATAGCCACACAGAGCAACCTTCGTATATTGGCATTAAACATGGAACATACGCATGAATAATAATAACAAATCGGAAACTAAATATTAATTCTCTAAACACGAGAAACACGGTAATAAATATGACGCAACACGAAATATTGATAACCATATTAATCTGGTGTGGAATATCAAATGTAGAAATAATCATATTCTCAAACACTTCCGTACTTCACCTCCATTATTTCAAAAGGCTTTGCTTAAATTTACACAAGCTTTTAAGGTGTTTTTTTAATGGTTTTATCACTAACTTGAGCAACACTATTGAAAACCCCACTAATCAACTCTGTGGCCTTTGAAAATAGTCGTGGTGGGAGTAAAGTGTTTCTGAATACTGAGAACACTGGTATTGCATGGGGGGAGACAGGGGGCAGGGGGGGCAGGGGGGCAGGGGGGCAGGGGGGCAGCAACTCTAAGCAGTCTATGGCCACCACCGGGAAGGGAAAAGGTAAAATATTCAGGGGCACAAAAAAGAGGACCAGCAGGGCGCCACGTCAACTACAATGGGAATATATTAGCAACACATCGCATTGTACTTACTTCATTCTGTACCCGCCGCCACCACCACCACCACCACCAACACTCAAAATACAACTACTATCATCACAACTGCTTCTCCTTTTCCTCATCCACCTTCTTCACCACCACCACCACCACAACAACAACTACTACTACTATTATAACCACAACCACGATCACTTCTTTACCACACACACACACACACACACACACACACACACACACACACACACACACACACACACACACACCAATCTCGTACATCAAAGAGGGGTATTCCAGCGAAAAGTGTTGCTGTTTATACCTGTGAGGGCTTCTAAGTATTCTCATGTTGTCTCATGTTTACTACCCAGACTGAATACTGATTAGAATATATTAATGAATTGATAAAGGTATATTATTCAGCCCTTGGATGTATTTATTTATCTATCACTGCCCTTACTGTTGCTACCACCACCGCCGCCACCACCACAACCACCGCCACCACCACCGCTACTACTTGAAATTCAACAACAGAGATAATGATGATAAAGAAAATAGCAATAATAATAATGATAAAAGACGAAATCAACAACAACACTTGACGAACCAATAGTGACCTTTGGGACCACAGGGAGTCAACGAAGGGACCACTAACATGTGAGTCAGGGCCATGTTAAAGTGAGTCAAGAAGCCATGAGTCACAGCACAGGGTCATGAGTTACATAGAGTGAGCAGGCCATGTGTAAGGGTTATTGTACACGAAAGGCCATGAAGAGAGGGCCATAGATAGGGCCATAAACACAGAAACGTGAGATTTAGAGGGTCATAACTGTAGAATCAAGAGGAAGGGCTATAAACAGAGGGCCATGAACACAAAAACGCGATAATTAGAAGGCCATGACTGTAGGAGCAAGAAGGGCCATGAAGAAACTGGTCAATAAAACAGACGATATGAATGTAAAAAAAGATTCATGAAAAGAGGGCCATGATAGAGGACCATAAGGGAGGGACATAAAGACAGAACCATGAGACAAATGATCAATAAAAAAGCATTATGAATTAAAAAGAATGTTCATAAGAGGGCCATGAGGAAAGACCATGAGAAAGAGCCATGAGAAAGGGCCATGAACAGCGGGCCATGAGGAGCAGCAGAATGAGGATGACCTTGGGCTGTGGAGGTTCAATATTGTTTCCTTTCATGTAAACACAATGCGGGAGCCCCACCCACCGCCGCCCACACCCCTTTCACGCTGGATGCCGCCCACTGTACGCGACCAACGCCCACCAACGCCCAACGCCCGGTGCTACCCAACGCCCACTTACTCCCCGCCCCCGCCCTCCACCGACCCGCCATTTCACACCATCAATCTCCCATATGTCCCCCTCCCCCGCCCCCCCACTACTATTTTTAGCGAATAAATCACCCTTTCCTTGACGTACAAATGATGCGGTCGAGGAAGCAAAGGTGATAATGCCACACTCCGCTAGATGTCTCCACCACCACCACCACCACGCCGCCATGGCCCTGGGGGAGACTAATGTATTCAAGTGTCCCCTTTTTATTGGCCTCAAGGTCCCGTGATCACCTCACCATAATGAAGCGCAGGAAGCACCATATATTTACGACTGGTGTGTGTTTTTTTCTCTTTTCTCTTCGTCTCTCCACACTAACACCCACCAGACATCGCCCTGAAATCAAAAGTCAGTCTCGCCAAATACACTGATCATTTTCCCAACTAGGCAAAGTGCAATTAGATTAATCGATAACGTATTTAATTTAATCAGCGACAAAAAGAGGCAGGAAAGGGTAAAGGAAGACAAGCAGCGTCTCACAACACAAAGAAAGAAATGTGTGTTGTCACCCTCATTTATAGACTCGTATTCTGGAACACTTTTCTCTCGTTACGACTAATTTCAAAGGCCAGAGATGATTAAACGAATTTTTTACGAGTGTTTTTGCTATAAGGAAATGAAGACGTGTTGTTAATCTATCACTCGAACCATAAAATGCCACTTAAGACTCGTGGAATATCGAGTAAAGCCTTTTGAATATGTGCGACGTAGGAGTGGTTCAGAATACAACCAAAGCAGCCCACACACAAGGGAGATGAAGGTTAGCTGGCCACACTTCCCTCACGCCACACTCACGTCACGAGGCACAGACATGACACACGAGGAACCACTCACAAAGAGAACATTCCCCGAAAACAGGAACAAAAACAAAGGTAGTTAATCTTATGCATTTCTTCCCCGTGTCAGCTGAGGTAGTGGGCGGGGATGTCACCCTTAACACGCCCCACACACCTCGCCTCTCCCTCCGCCGCCACACAAGGCCTGACGCGGCAGAAGTGAGGAATGACACGTCGCCCATCCGTCGCAACACACGCGGAACAAATGACCCAGGAGTAGTGACACATTGAGGCGTCAAGGTTGAGTCAGGCTGGGCCACGGATGAGCCGGAGCCACCAGCCAGCCAGCCAGCAAGCCAGTCACCCCGCCAGTCAGTCACCCACCCAGCCAGCCACACGGGTCGTCCCAGCGCTAAGGGTATCAGAGTCACCATCACCAGCTGTGACTTGCGTATATCTGTCACTGTTCCCCCGAGCTGCTCCTGAGGTGTCTCCCTGTCCACCCTCCCTCACCCCTTTCCCTAAACCGCCATGTGTCTTCCAGGAATGTAGAAAAAGTGTCCTTATTTGTAATTCTGACTTCAGTGTCGACTCACGATACAGAGACAACAAGTACACGATCAGAGCAAAGCAGTTAGTGAAAATAGCATTAAAAACTAATAAGATAGAATAAGATAAAGGAAAGAAAATAGCAGTAACACAACAAAATCCTGACTTCTTGATAGGAAAAAAATTGCTGTTCCTCCCCGCCATCCTCCCCACCACCCACCCACCCCCGCCACCACCACACACCACACACAAATAAGACCAGACAACCACGTGACTAAACGAAGCGAAATGAACCATAAAGACAATAACAAGGACCACAAAAACTTGATTCATGAAAACAACAGGCTAATGCTCACATCATTCTTATGTAAACACACACACACACACACACACACACACACACATCACCACCACCACCACCGTCACAATACACATAAAAAGCGCATTACCCTCAATATGGAGAGAGAGAGAGAGAGAGAGAGAGAGAGAGAGAGAGAGAGAGAGAGAGAGAGAGAGAGAGAGAGAGAGAGAGAGAATGATGAATAAACACTGCTGGACAAAATGAGTCTCTGGATAAACTGACGTCGTAAGATAAGAGAGAGATAGAGAGAAGGTCAGTTATATACCTCCCTTTCCTGTAACCTTTCTTTATCTCCCCTCTCCCTCTCCCTCTCTCTCACTCTCCCTTCCTCCTCTCCCTCTACGTCTCTGTCTCTCTGTTTCCTATTCATCTAAGCAATGCCTTTCACTCCTTGTGTCTCTTCCTTTCTTTTATTCATCTTTTTTTTTTCCTGTCCAACCTCTCTCTCTCTCTCTCTCTCTCTCTCTCTCTCTCTCTCTCTCTCTCTCTCTCTCTCTCTCTCTCTCTCTCGCTCCTCCATTCATTCCTATTGTATCTTTCACTTTCTCTGACCTTCTGCGATGTATTGTCTCTATTCTACTCTTTTTTAGGCTAATTGCTGCTATTTTTGTTGTTTTATCTCATGCATCCTTCTTCCGCTTGTCGTTATCCTTCAATTCATCCTCCCTATCCCTTCCCATCCTTTCGTCTCTTCTGTGTAATACGGTATTTCGTGAGTGGTATTGTTGGATTGTCATGATTTACCTCCCCTATTCCCCCCCCCCCCTCTCTCTCTCTCTCTCTCTCTCTCTCTCTCTCTGAACGTGACACTTCTTTTCTGTTCTCCTGTTTGGTTTCGTGAAATTCTAATGCATTTTATTGATTTCATGTCTTAATGCATCGATCTTGTATGGAGAGAGAGAGAGAGAGAGAGAGAGAGAGAGAGAGAGAGAGAGAGAGAGAGAGAGAGAGAGAGAGAGAGAGAGAGAGAGAGACCTTAATCCATCTTCAAATCGAAAAACTGACAACACTGAGACGCAACACCTGTCCGGCTCTGCAACACACCTGTCCCTCACAGTCTCAACACCTCACACTTCTCCTTAAACAATACCTGCCCAAAACAACTGTCATCTTTTTTTTTCTCCTCCTTCTTATGTATTCCCACCACCAGCACACCCCTGACCCTCACCTGAATTTCTTATTACGAGTGTATATTTGTTTAATTCTTGAGTGATGAGTTGATTAGCAAATGCGTAGTGAATGGCAATATAAACGCAAACTACGATGATAAAAGGAAAGTATAATGGAAATATGATGATAAATGTAAGAAAGGAAGGGAAGAGTGATAGTTCCTCTTGTTTAACTAATCATATTAAGTACAATAGATCGTGAATATGGAAAGGAAAATAAACTGAAGGTAACCTATTGTAATATGAATGTGAAATTTACGTTTTAAATAAAGATATACAAAAAGCAAATAGAAAAATAAGGTCACACAGACAAAATCACAACAAAATAGGTTCAACACAAGCAGAACTACAAAAAGGAGAACAAGGGAATAGAAAGAGATAGAAGTATTATTGATATTCTTGCGGTGGAAAAGGGAAGAAGGCAAAGGGAAAAGATAATTGGCGAATCAAGACATTCCTGGGAAAGGAAGGTCACACACACACACACACACACACACACACACACACACACACACACACACACACACACACACACACACACTGGAGACAAAAATAAAACAAGGAAAAGAAACCGATGAACGAGACAAAACGAATAAAAGTAATACGATAAGATGAAAATAGAAAAAAAAGAGGCAAAACAAGAGAATGAATCAGGAAGGGATGAATGAATGAGAGAATAAATAAATGAATGGATACGGAAAGGACAAAAAAAAAGGAGGAGGAAAATCAGAGTTCTTATCATTGTAAAGTTCAAACGTAAATCTTCTCCACCTTACAAACAAACAAACAAACAAACAAACCAGCAACACCATATATGCACCAACTCCCGTTCTGAACCTGAATGAAAACAAAAACAAGAAAAATAGAGGGAAGGAAACAAAAACACGCAATATTACTAAGAAAATATCAAAATTTCTATGACTTTATTTTCCGACGTTAATATATTCCTGGCGTGTGTGTGTGTGTGTGTGTGTGTGTGTGTGTGTGTGTGTGTGTGTGTGTGTGTGTGTGTGTGTGTGTGTGTACCGTGATAAATCTAGCTTTTGCCTATAATTTGGGTCCGTCTCACCGACACCTTTCCTCCAATAATTCAGAGCAGACACACGTACATCAGCAGCGCCAAGATTTACTCCCTCTAGTAGCGTGGAAGTGCAAAATACAGGATATAAAAGACTGAATAATACCGATCATAATTCCAAACCCTTTTCAGAATTCACAGATATTTTCAGACATCTTTTTTTTATTCGCTTCAAAATTTATGGTTGGATAATACGTAGATGGTGTATTTTCGACTTTTAATCCCTATAGTACTGGGACACATTTTTACCACGAGTTTTAGGTGTGATTTGATAATTTTATTAAGATGACACTGCAAGATGAACTGTATTATTTTATCTCCCCGTTATCTCTTATTACATATTAGTAAGAACAAAATACTTTAAAACCAAGAGAAACAAAAGGAACTCAAGATAACTGCAAGATAAAATAAAAAAAGACTATTTTTCCTTACTATTCATTAAAATCTATCACATTCGCCTTACTAACTCTACTATTTTATCTTCTGTTATCATTTATTACATCCCAATGAGAAAAATTGCCCTCAAAACCAAAAGAAACAAAAGGAACTCATTAACCCTGCAAGATAAACTGAAAAAAAAGACTATATTTCCTTACTAGTAATACAAATTTAACACATTCCCTTTACCAACTTCACTATTCAATCAACTGCTATCATTTATTACATCCCAATACAAAAAATCCACCTTAAAACCACGAGAAACTACAAAACCCAAAGACACTGCAAGGTAAACTAAAAAAGAACAAGAGCACTAGAATCACACTAATCTACGGAAATCACCCTGAGAAGTTTGGAAGTTTTCTGCAGTGTGTTTTTCCTTCAGGATAAACAAGGAAACTGGCCGTGGACAAAGACTCCCCAAATTATCTTGTTATTCGGGGAAACAGCAGGGGCATAAATCTCCGAGGTTTTGCGCGGGTGGAGGGAGAGGTAATAAGAGGGAGAGGGAGAGGGAGAGCAAGGGAGAGAGGAGGGAGAGAGGAATCATCGCTCACTTTAGTCTCGTCGCCACACCCTTTGTTTGACACTCTCCTCTCCTCTCTTTTCCTTTCCTCTCTTCTTCTTTCCTCTCATCTCTTCTCTTTTCTCCTCTTTTCTCATTTCCTCTCTTCTTGAATCTTTTCCTCCTTTAGTAAATGGAACTTTATTCTATGACTTCTGTATCTTTTCTTTCAATAGTTGGTTTGTTAGTTTTTGGTGTCCTTCCTTCAGTTTTGGTCTAAATTTAAGATTTTTATGGCAAGCCTTTCTTAGTTGTCTTTTAGGTGTTATTAAGTAATAGTATTAGTGTCAATATTAGTATTAGTATTAGTACTTGTAAAAAAATAAGAAGAAGAATAGACTGCTTTCTAATTATCTGAAGGGTTGAATTGCTGACTAAATAGACTGACTGACTCACTCACTAACTGACGTATTTAACTGACTGAACCGGTACACACATCTGTAAATCACCAAACGAGAACGTGGAGAAATGACCATCCAAACACACACGCACACAAACACACACACACACACACACACACACTAGCTCTGAGGTGTGGCTTGTGGATTATACTATTTGGTGTGTGTGGGCGTAAATATGGGCGTGTGTGCAAGGCGGGGGAGTGAGCTACAGAAAACCAGTGGGTGTAGGTGGAAGAATGTGGGTGGAAATGGGAAGCCACTTATTATGAAAAAAAAGGGAAGGACTTAAGGGTGGAAAGTAAAAGGTCTGAGTGGGTATAAGAGCGTGAACTCTGCCCTCTGGTTATAGGTCATAAAAAGGAGCATTGCGTCATCATATTGAGCTCATAATGACATCATCAACAGGTACGTGACGTCATTTGTTTGGGGAGAGAATGGTGTGAGATCATCATTCGAGGAAAACACCACCACCAAAAAAATCATCAAAAAAAAAAAAAAAATGTTGAGAAAAAAACTGAAGATGTAAACAAGACCCACAAAAAATAGGAAAAAAGCCAAAACAGAAGAAATAAAAGACGAATATAACAACGCGCCAAATGAAAGTGCAATAAAAAAAAAAAATTAAAAAAACGGGTTGGAACAAATTAAACCACATGTAAGAACGACCCACGAAAATCAATAAAATGACTAAATAAATGAAAAACAAAAATCAATAACGAATATAATAACGAAGAAAGTAAAAAAAAGGTACAGATTTTACCTTCCATTCCTGCGTCGTACCAAGCCACACACACACTCAGGTCACCATCCCTCACCTGAAACACAAAAAGACAGGTATTAATAAAGAAATGTAGATGAAGGCCACGTTGGGAAAAAAAAATAGACCAATAAACAATGACAACCTCGAAAAATAGTGAAACAGAGACATTTACAGAGAAAGTCAAGGAAATATACACCAGAAAAAGGAAAAAAAACACAGTACAAAGGGTGATAAAAGAGAAACAGAAGGAAAAGATGCAAATTCACAGGAAAATCTAGAAAATATAGGACGGGGATTGTGACATACAAGACACCACCGAAAGAGGAAATAAAAGGAAGATAAACAATAAAGACGAGGAAATAAAGGATTGAATTTACAACACCTCAACGAAAGAGAAAATAAAGAGAAAATAAAGCACAGTAAACAATAAATAAATGAGAAATAAATAAAAACTACACTCGTAAATGTTCACAGTAAAATATTCAAATTATTTTCGTTGAGAATTTACAAAGAAAAGGAAGATCAAGTGGGCAGCGAAGAGGAGGAGGAGGAGGAGGAGGAGGAGGAAGAAGAAGAAGAAGAGGAGGAGATACATAGTGTTTTCTTGGAAATTTTTGGAGTCAACTTATGCAAAGATCGATGTTGTTGACTTTTCTCTCTCTCTCCCTCTCTCTCTCTCTCTCTCTCTCTCTCTCTCTCTCTCTCTCTCTCTCTCTCTCTGAACCCAATATTTCGGAAATTGCAAGGTGACTGTGCAACTCATAACTTATCTTCTTTTTTTTCTTTTTTCTTTTTTTCTTTATTATTATATACCAATTTTGCAAACTCCGGTGGGTGTCGCTTTGAACTTATTTGGTGTTGACGCAAGGAGTGGAGTACAACATTGCAGAAATTCACCGTCTTTCTGTTCACCTTTCAATCACTTTCACTGTTTCTCCTGGCTAAAGTAATGAGCACACACGCACACGCACACGCACACACGCACACACACACACACACACACACACACACACACACGCACACACACACAGGTAAGCTTTTTTATAACTCTACAACCTTGAACGTGGCTTTAACTTATAAGAGATTAAGACATTTCTAATTTACGATGCATGTTAAACTCGCGTCCATAATAAATGTGTAGAAATTAACTGGAATTTATCAGTGAACCTTTTACCTATCAATGTCATTATCATCATTATTATACGAGGAAAATGTGAGTCTGCGAAAAAAAAAAAAAAAATAATAACAATAATAATAATAAAACTTAATATAACAATAAAACAAGAATAATGAATGCCATTGAAGAAATAACTATGAAAATCTGGGGTTGACCTTCACCAGCTCTCTCTCTCTCTCTCTCTCTCTCTCTCTCTCTCTCTCTCTCTCTCTCTCTCTCTCTCAGGATAGGAAGGTGAAACAGGGATAGAGAGAGCAGCGTGGAGAGCGTGGAGGGCGTGGAGGTCAGGCCGTGAGGGAGGGGAGGGGGAGGGGGAGGGGAGGGAGAGAGGGAGGTGGGGGATAGGAAGTCTGAAGGGCAAGGCAGCAAAAACAGGAGAATGCCCCTTGAAATACCTCGTTTTCTATGACAGGGCGAGGCAGGAGGTCCCAGTGATGCTTTTCCCGACGTGGCCAACACACGACAATGTTTAAAGAACGCCAGGATGTTGATGTGAGCGACGTGGGTTTCAGTGCCCCTTCTCCCAGGAGCGGAGGAAGCAACGCCCCCTGTGGACTGATACCCCGTGGTGGCCTGATACTCCCGCCACATGACACCGCCACACCCTCCTGCCACACCCGCGCCTCAACCTCAACCTGCGCTGGTGGTGGTGGCTGTGGTGTTGCCAGCCGTACCTTGGTGCAATTATTCCCCGCCACTGTGACATCACGTGCGCTCCAACCCCAGTGACTCCCGCGTCTTGGGGAACACCACCGCCGGTCACCGCTGCTGTTTGTATGTCTGGCTGCCCTGAGGTGTGGGTGAGGAGTACCAGGGTGAGTCCCGCGGCAAAACGTCGTACTCAGCACCACGTGGACCCTCTACTGGGAACTCATGAGTAATCCCCGACCTCACAATCACTTCCGATCACCCCCCCACGCCCCTCTCCTCTCCTCCGCCACCCCTCCGCCACTCCCTCCAGCCGCGCCAACAACCTGCCTCCACGCCTCCACGCCCACGCTGCCGCTGTACCCACGCCCCAAGCCCGGGCAATGCACGGGCGTGGCAGCCTGTACGTACAAGATGGATGGGCTTGTCAGGGGACAGAAACGCCCTAATGTATGAATGTTCCCGACACGTCATGTACGGAAAGGTAAACAGACACAGTGATATCGGGAAGCATGTGTCCCTGCCCGTGTGTGTGCGTGCGTGTGTGCGTGCGTGCGTCTGTGTGTGTGTGTAGCAGAGACGCATTTCAAGCCCTCCTTCCAATACGTATAAAAGATCGAGCCACAAGTTGAAGTAGAATTAATAAGGTTTGATCCCTTCGTCACCTCACGCCCGCACCACATGTCCGGGTCTTGCAGCGCCAAGTCGACACTCACCCAGCTGACAGTGAGGGATTAGAGGCGGGATGGGGAAGGTAATGGATACACGAATAAGCCGAGGAAATAAATAGCCATTGAGGGGAACGTAAGGGCGGCTTTGTCATGGGTGTTTGTGTTATGAGGAGCGTGTATGTGTGTGTGTGTTTGTCTTCCCCTGATGAGGCGGACATGACTACACACACACACACACACACACACACACACACACACACAGAGTATACTAAGGTGCATCTCCAGTCGACATAAGCAGCGTTAATTAGAAGTATTAATCATGAAGGTAATTAATGTGTGTGTGTGTGTGTGTGTGTGTGTGTGTGGGAGTGGAGAACAGATTTATGTATGAGTAATGATTCCCACGCCGCGCCGTGACTTTTACACGCACACACACACACACACACACACACACACACACACACACACACACACACACACACACACACGAGAAAAAAAAGGAGAATAATACTCAAAATATAACCAAACCACCACCACCACCACCACCACTACTACTACTACTACTACACTACTACTGCTACTACCACAGGAAAGAGAAAGAAAACGAAACTAGACTGTGGCGGCAATGTGGAGGAAAGGAGCGAGGGTGGCGCGGGTGGTGGAGGTAATGGAGTGGGGGGGGGAGGAAGGGGCGGGGCGGGGTTGGGTGGAAGTGGGAGGGGGGCTGGGGTAGTCCAAGACGTTTCCGTTGTCAGGGTTGATAAAGGCGTGGCTCCTCCGCCTTAACCTGAGATCTGACAACACTATTCTCCTCCTCCTCCTCCTCCTCCTCCTCCTCCTCCTCCTCCTCCTCTTCTCTCCTATGCACTCCTTCGTCCTCCTTCCTTGTCCTTTTCTTCTTATTCTTCTTGTTCTTTTTTTCTCCTTTTTTCTTTCTGAATGGGTTATCTAATTTATTATCACTGTTTGTTGTGTCTTAGTGTTTGTCATTCGATATTCACTTACACTTACAAGTCCAGATAGACATACACACACACACACACAGAGAGAGAGAGAGAGAGAGAGAGAGAGAGAGAGAGAGAGAGAGAGAGAGAGAGAGAGAGAGAGAGAGAGAGAGAGAGAGAGAGAGAGAGAGAGTGAGAGAGAGAGTTTGA
>CM035212.1:1336-20540 GCA_020233015.1 Callinectes sapidus | reverse complement strand
TGATGCTGTAATACTGTTATATTGGCTCTCTCCATAACTAGCACAGTGAAGCTATTTTTCGTGGATTTTGAGGTGTGTGTGTGTGTGTGTGTGTGTGTGTGTGTGTGTGTGTGTGTGTGTGTGTGTGTGTGTGTGTGTGTGTGTGTGTGCTGTAATACTGTTATATTGGCTGTCTCCATAACTAGCTTTGTGAAGCTATTTTGGGGGGATTTTGAGGTGTGTGTGTGTGTGTGTGTGTGTGTGTGTGTGTGTGTGTGTGTGTGTGTGTGTGAGTGTGTGTGTGTGTGTGTGTGTGTGTGTGTGTGTGTGTGTGTGTGTGTGTGTGTGTGTGTGTGTGTGTGTGTGTGTGTGTGTGTGTGTGTGTGTGTGTGTGTGTGTGTTTGTGTGATGCTGTAATACTGTTATATTGGCTCTCTCCATAACTAGCATAGTGAAGTGATTTTTTCGGGTGTTTTGAGGTGTGTGTGTGTGAAAGAAGGAAAGAAAGAAAGAAAGAAAATATATTTATTGCTCAGACTTTTATAAAGTATGGAGCACAGCTCCTGGCACATTACTTACATACTAATAGCATGACCTAAAACATTCCTAACCACATCACCTAAACATTCTTAACAACACACTAAGAAATTGCGCTAAGTTTGTTAGTACTTCTACATTTTTGCTCTGCATTAACGTATTAAATTTTAATTGAGTTGGGTGTAGTCTATAGTACTGCGGTAAATACCTGTCTCTTAGCTGCACAATTTCCTGGCTTTGGCATTGTAATAATACATGATATTCATCACCTACTAATCCTTCATTACATTTTGTACAATAACGTTGTTCTCTCTCTATTTGATTATATCTACCAGCAATAATTGGTAACTTATTATTTCCTGTCCGGAACTTCGACAAACATATACGGTTATGTTTAGTAAGCTTAACCAGATACTCCTCCATCCCATAAACTTCTTTATATAATTTGTAAGTACTACAAACTGCCCTGCTTGTTATATTTCTATACCACTTTGTTATCCAAATGTGTCTTAGTTTTTGTTTCACTGCTTTCCCGAACCATTTAGGGTTGTTAACAGTCTGTGACATCCACACTCCTGACATACCACATTCAATACATATATTTCTTATACATTCTAACCACGGTGACATGTAAATATTGTCTGTATATAATTGAAATAAACATCTATACATTACATAACTAAGTTTAGTGTTTTTACCCATAATAAGTCTAGACCAGTAATTAATCATCTTACATTTGATAGTTATATCAAGAGGATAGACGCCTAGTTCCCCATACACTGTATCAGTACTTGTATATTTGTGTACATACAAAACATGTTTTAAAAATTTCATGTGTAATAATTCCACCTCACGTATAATATTATCACCCCAAATTTCGCAACCATAAGTCAATATAGGTACAACCATCGTATTAAATAATTCTATTTGAATATCAACAGGCAGATCATATTTACGTGACTTTCCTACTATTGAATACAAAGCCCTGGTTGCTTGCGCCTGAAGTGCTAACTCCCCTTTTCTGAATTTTCCATTATAATTAAACAAAACACCCAAATACTTATAATCGTTAACAACTTCAATGGCCTCACCCGCTAGCTGGAAATTATACCTACTTGTTTGCACTTGTCCTCTGCTGAATACAACTACTTTTGTCTTGTCACAGTTAACTTTTAGCCTCCAATCCGAACAATAATTATGAAGCGCTATTATTGCCTTTTTCATGCTTGCCTCGCTGTCACATAACAACACTGTATCGTCTGCATACATTAATACCAATAATTTCAGGTGAGCATTAAGGAAATTGTTATCAAAATCAAGGCAATTACAATAATTTCTCCTAAAAGTTTCCTGCAAATCATTAACATAAAACGAAAAAAGTAATGGTGACAAATTTTCTCCCTGTCTCACTCCCATATTGCCTTTTTCATGCTTGCCTCGCTGTCACATAACAACACTGTATCGTCTGCATACATTAATACCAATAATTTCAGGTGAGCATTAAGGAAATTGTTATCAAAATCAAGGCAATTACAATTATTTCTCCTAAAAGTTTCCTGTAAATCATTAACATAAAACGAAAAAAGTAATGGTGACAAATTTTCTCCCTGTCTCACTCCCATATTGCATGTAAATGTGTCCGACGTTTGTTGATTTATCATTACACAAGACTTGATATTATTATACATACTATGAATTACATTTACAAATCTACCATTAACATTGTCTCTAATAAGCTTATACCACAAACCTTCTCTCCAAACCATGTCAAAAGCCTTTTTGTAATCAACAAATAGACAAAAAAGTTTTCTCTTCCTCCACTTAAACAACTCAATAATACATTTTAACAAATACATGTGATCCAGTGTCGAATATCCCTGCCTAAAACCTGCCTGTGTTTCATTAATGATGTTTTTTGTCGCAGAATAGTGTTTCAGACGTTCGTTCAGGATGGAAGTGAACAGTTTTCCCATACAACTCAATAAAGTAATACCTCTGTAGTTGTTAGTATCTTGAACATCTCCCTTGTTCTTATATATCGGCACTATTACTCCAATCGTCCACTCCAACGGAACAACACCTCCATCAAGAATTTTATTAAACAATTTTACATATAGCGGACATAACAAATTTTGGGTACATTTAATATATTCATTTAAAATTTTATCAGAACCAGGGGATTTACTGTTTTTTAACTTAGTAATGCATGACTTCACCTCTTCAGTAGTTATAGGGTTATTCAATATAGGTATATCACTCTCCATGTCAATTTCATAGTCAATAGCTCGGCCATTGTTATCGTTCTCCTCAGTCAACAAACCTCTAAAGTGTTCGTAAAAAGCACTAAGTGAAGGTTCGATCTCCTTGTTGACTTGCTCGCTCTTTAATATATTCCAGTAGGACTTTGGATCTTTAATTCTGTTTTCCCTTAATTTTTTTACTATGTCAGAGTTTCCTTTATTTCTCACCCTTGTTACCTCTTTTTTGTAACTTTTACTTTTCTCTTTCATAATACTAAACGAGACAGAATTTTTATTTTTATTATGCTTGCTCTTAGCTTTGTGATATTCTTTCCTTGCTTTAAAACACTGTTTGTCGTATTTATTCATATTGGCGCCATTACTTTTTTTTAATGTATTTTGTCTTGCTGTTTTGAGGGAAAATCTTCAGAGCAGGTTGTATTAACACTAATTCTAATTGGTGAGTTATATCATTTACAGTTAAGTCGTCTACCAAATCAAGCAACTCATTCACTCTATTCACATCCACCTGACTCCCGTACTCATCTTTTCTCTCATTCCTCCATTTTCCTGGTCCAACACTTATTGTCTCATCACTTCCGTTCCTTTCTCTCCCTTGTTTGCACGCGCATGAAAACTCTAACATAGTTTGTAAACCACAGTGTACATCCGAAAACAATGGCTCAAATTGCAGTACCTCAAATATTTTCACATATATCAGTATATTGTGGTAACCTATTACATAATCGATTGTTGTGTCATAAGTAGTAGTAAATTTCCCAATCCCCATATCATTACCAACTCTTCCATTAAAAATAATTGCACTGTTATTTTTACACACTTCCACCAATCTCTTACCGTAAGAACTTCTGTCAGGTGTACCGTCTTGGTTACTCCTTTTCACCAGAAAACCTTCGGCGATCAACACAGCACTAACATCAACATTAACTTCAGATGGTAATTCACTATCCCTATCCTCTTCAACTTGGGCAGCGTCACACATCGTACCAGTACGTGCATTAAAATCCCCACAAACAACATGAAAACAATCATAATTACTAAGGAAAAACTCGTCAAGTTCATCAAAGTGTTCTCTCTTGCCATACCGTGAGTGACTGGGCGGTATATACACACACGTGATTATTAAATTTTTTTCTAGTCTAACCTCTCGTCCATATACACATATAGATAATAAGATATCAGAGCTAGTTTTAATCTCCTTCCACTTAATATTCAATGCACTTTTCACAGCAATCAAAATACCTCCAGATTTATACTTACTAAGAGCACATCTGTTCTTATAAACTATATCAAATCCTTTATCTACCATCACATTTATAATATTACTCATATCTGCATCATCACACCTTGTTTCGCACATGCACAATATATCATAATTCATAATACATACCATAAATTCATTTAATAATAATTTTGCCTTCAAACCACATACATTAATTGTTAGAATGTTAATACATAAACTTTGAGTGTTGGTTATCATAGTAGCATTTCTTTGTGTAGCGAGTCTCTTGGCGTGAGTCGAGACCTGCGTACTCGAAGCCCCTTGTGTGAGTCTCGAACTGTTGCTTCTTTGTTTCAAGGTCGTGTTTCGCCGAGCTGTGTCGTGTAAACCACTTTGTGTGTGTCTCGAATCGTTGCTTCTTGAATTCAGTGTTGTGTTTTGCTGAACTGTATTGTTTGAATCACTTTGCGCATGTCTCGAACTGTTGACTATTGAATTTTGTGTCGTGTTTCGCTGAGCAGTATTGTTTGAAGCACTTTGTGTGAGTCTCGAACTGTTGACTATTGGGTTCAGTGTCGTATCCTGTTGATATGTGTTGTGGATCCCTGTCTTGTCATGTTTGTTTTTGTTATGTGTCAGTGCGTGAATTTGTGTAATAACTTTTTGCTTACTTGATGTGTTGATTGTAGAGTCCTTGATCATTTGGTATTGCTGCACTCCCGCCTCTTCCTACTTCATCAGGTGATCCACTTTCAGTCGTTTCCAGTCGGGCGAGTCAATACCAACTTTAAAGAGATCGTCCGGTGTGTTGATCTCCACAGGCCTCTCCTTGTCCACAAGCCATGCCAATATTCGTCCATCTCTGGTCGAGACGTTTCTTACCGCAGCTTGTTCCTTAGTCATCTTTAGAAGCGTAGATCTCAGTGGTGTCAAGTCTTCATTGATATAAATTTTCTTCTGTTTTTTCTTGAGTTCCTTCTTGTTTTTCACCACAGCGTTTCTCTTCTTCCGATGAACAAAACGCACTATCACAGGTCTGCAGTTTTCACCAACCTTCCCCAACCGATGAGCAATAGAGATGTCAGCTGCTTCCAATTTAACACCAACTTGAGCAGCAACTTCCATTACCTTAGCTTGTAGAATATCTTCATCCTCGTCGGCTTCTTCTTCAATTAAAAAAAATCGTAGATTGTCCTTCCTCGTGTACTGCTCCAAACGGTCATTATCGTAGCGATGTTGAAGGTTGACCTTTTGTGTGTTGAGCAGAAGCTTATCGGTAATGTCCTTGACAACGGATGAGACAGCAGTAGTGACAGCCACAGAAATTATGCTGGCAATACCTGGCATAATGGCGGTAACAACCTCCTTCACAGTCTTGGTTCCTTTGATAGGATCTCTTCCACTGGATGTCAGGTTTTCAAGTTCTTCTTCCACCTTCTCCTTCACTAACTCTTCCATGCTTGTGCTAGGGTATCGCTGCGCCATTTCTCGTGACAATAGTTGGTAGGACTGTATAAGTAGCAAATGCTGGAGCTGTCTCGAGCACGTCCTTCCTCGACCGCAGTCACTGTGTGTGTCTGTGTGTGTGTGTGTGTGTGCGCGTGTGTGTGTGATGCTGTAATACTGTTATATTGGCTCTCTCCATAACTAGCATAGTGAAGCTATTTTGGGGGGATTTTGAGGTGTGTGTGTGTGTGTGTGTGTGTGTGTGTGTGTCCTTTGCTACTATTCAGGAGATAATGCATGCTGTTCAGGGTCAGAAAAACCCTGGGGGACATGAATGCCCGTTTTGGAAAGTATGTGAGACAGTTACAGTGACATTTACAGTGACGTGTAAATGTCCCCAGCGATGAAGGTCTTTCTTACCCTGATATATCTGATGACATTGCAACAGCAAACACCAATGCTGAATTACTGTTTTCTATTTGTGCTGAGAACAATATGTTTGTTGTTAATAACTTAAAGATATCATGTAAACACTACATTGGTGGAAAGACTTACAAGAAGGGAGGTACGTGGGTGTCAGAAATTGATACATGTGTAGCATCATATGATATGATCAAGTTTATTACAGACTTTCAAGTGTTACAGCGGTGTGGCCTCCCTTCAGATCACGCTCCAGTTTCTCTCACTGTTTCTTGTACAGGTGTAAACCTTGAACAAGTGTATGAACGAGCAGATATGTTGGGGTGCCACTCTGTATCACTCAACCAGGTTAATGCACCAATGTTATCAAAGAGACCTATACGTTTCTCAAATGTTGATGGACAACGTTTTGTAGAGTCTGTTGCTAATGAATGTGACTATTAACATGAAGGATGATACTGATACTGATAGTCTTGTCAACATATTATCCAATGAGTTGTACAACTGTGCTGTTAGAAGTAAGACTTATAATCAAGTAGCAGAAGTAAGAGATAATGATTTAGGTAAATGGGAGAGGTTGTTGTAGGACAAGGATGATGCGAGAGTTTGGCAAGCAATAGATTGGAGAGGAAATTTTGATAAAGTAAAGCATGAAAAAGAAGAGTCATCTAGTGATGAAGAATTCAAGACATTTTTGGAGAGAGTGCTAAACCAACAGGAAATGGAGGAGGTTACCACAGATGTTAGTATCCCGATTTTAGACAGTCCCACTTCACAGGCTGAGATATATGATCAAGTTAGAAACATGAAGGCAGACAAAGCCTGTGAACCCGATGGGATTTCTCCTGGTATATTTTCCATGTTACCGGCACACTTATTTCTGACAATCGTAACCCTTTTTAACAGAATTTTTCTGGGTGGAGAATATCCTTTAGCATGGTCCATAGCGAAGATACTTACCATCCATAAGAAAGGTAATATACAAAATCCAGATAACTTCTGAGGTATTAGAGTGACGAACTCCATGGCTAAGTTGTATGACATGATACTCTGCAGTAGACTATATCAGTGGTTTAAGCCATGTCGAGAACAGGCCGGTGCTCAACGGAAACGTGGGTGCCTGAAACACATTGTGACACTACGATTGTTGAATGACTCTGCAAGGAGGAAGAAAAAGAAGTTGTTTGTGGTATTTATCGACTTTTCAAAAGCTTATGACACAATGCAGCGACCAAAATTATTTATGACTCTAAAACGTTTAGGTTGTGGGATGGTGATGCTTGCCGCTGTGGTTGCTATGTATCACATTACTCAAAGTGTTCTTGGTAGTGCAGTTGTTACGTCGACAGTTGTAGTTAGGCAAGGTTTATCCACATCATGTATCCTGTTTGTGATCTATGTTGACCAACTCATAAAGATGGTACAGCAGAAATGTAATCCTGAACCATTCATAGACTGGTTATATACGTTAATATATATGGACGACACGGTGTTACTAGCCACGACAAGGGACAACATGATTAAGAAATTCAGAATTGTATGTGAATTTTGTGAAGAATACGGTATGAAAGTAAATGAAAATAAGACAAAATTCTTTGTGATAAATGGTCAAGCAGGGGACGCCGATCCTATGTACGTGAATGGGTTAAGAGTGTATCAGTGTGACAGTTAAGTTTATCTTGGGTCTCCCTTCACGTGCGACGGTTCGGTGTCATCTGCCGTAAAATTGCATGCACAGAACAAATTATGTCACGTTTTAAAATTTGTATCATTTACACGAAAAAAGAATGACATCCCGTTTATTGTAAAGCGCCGTTTATTTGATGCCGCTCTCATGTCATCTTTGGTGTATGGATGTGAGTGAGTCTTGGGTAGGCGCGGATATAAAACCTGTTAAAAAGCTGTACAATTGGGCTATGAAGGAGTTACTAGGGGTAAGGAGGGCAACTACCAGTAATGTATGTTATGCTGAGTTAGGGTATCCTTCCCTGCCGGACCTTATCAGACAAAAACAACACAAATATTTCCATAGTATGTGGACAGAAAGACGTGACATGACTGATGATCCCTTAGCATTTAGTATTAAATATGTAATGACCTTAAACACAACCCTCGGAAAAACTGTAACTCACATGATAAACAGTGATGTTCCTACGATGTCTTCTTTATTGTGCAATGTGCATAATGACATAGCAAACTCCCAGACTACCAGATGTAATGTATATAAGACTATTAATCCTCGGTTCGAAGTTCATGATATATATACCAAGAGACAAATAATCAATGATATTCACAGAATTTCATTTACACGGTTCAGGGTGTGTGGCCATAGCTTAGCGGTAGAAACAGGGCGATGGAATAGGCGTGGGCGTGGTCGCTTGCCACTCGATGAGCGTTTGTGTGTCTGTGGAGACGTACAGACAGAACAACACGTGACAGAAGTGTGTCCCAACACACAACACATCAGGGATCACTATCACTTCAATACTTTGAGTGACTTGTTATCTAATTTTACAGATGTTAGAGTATGTAGGATTATTCATGAGATTTTAAGTACTTATACTTAGAATATGACAGTATTTCCTCATATAATCTTTGCCTCAAGGAGATGAATGATGTCTTTTTTTTATATATATATCTATAACGCTATGACAAGAAATTTTGCTTTTCTTGTGATGTAAATATTAATGTATTGATGCGTTCGCTGTAAGATGGTTGTAAGAGTTTCTCTTTTGTTTTTCAGTGCCTTAATTATTGGAAGGTAATCTTGTTGGACTACAGTTGTTTAAGTATGATGATTATTATTATTTTATTTTTATTTTTTTGTTCTTTCGCTTGTACTAAATTGAATATTTATGTTGTAATTAACATTGTTATTTTGATGCTGTGGTCAATAAACATCTATCTATCTATCTATCTATCTATCTATCTGTGCGTGTGTTTGCGTGTGTTTGCGTGTGTGTGCGTGTGTGTGTGTGTGTGTGTGTGTGTGTGTGTGTGTGTGTGTGTGTAAAAAAGGATAATAATAATAATAATAATAATAATAATAATAATAATAACAATAATAATAATAATAATAATAACAATAACAATAATAATAATAATAATGATAATAATAATAATAATAATAATAATAATAATAATAATAATAATAATAATAATAATAATAAATCATAATAATAATAAATCATAATAATAATAATAATAATAATAATAATAATAATAATAATAATAATAATAATAATAATAATAATAATGACAATAAGCGATTTATTGGTAGGGCAGTCCAGGGAATGAAAATTTGTACAGGAGTGGAAAATTACCTTATTCTAAAAGTAAAATACTACCAAAATCTACGACTTATGTAACTACGGTCTACTACTGTACATTGTTTATGCCTCGGATGATGGTGGGGATGGCATTTCATTCATATCTGTCCGTGCGTGGGGCTTTCAAGGGCACGAGTTTGTTCGTGTGCCTCGTTGTTTGTGTGGGAGGCGGCGCGTCTGGTGGTAGGAAGTGGCGGTGACGTTGGCTCTTGCCTAAGCCTTCCCCGAACCCGGTGAGAGCTTGGTGCTATCTCTCTGGTGTGTGTGTGTGTGTGTGTGTGTGTGTGTGTGTGTGTGTGTGTGTGTTGAGCTTCCTTACAAATTTACTGAAACTAGTTTCGCAGGCGGCAGTGCCGCGCCCTTTGTTGTGAACAGCATAACAAACATTAACATTGTGAGAAGCTGCAAGAAGCCAGCAAAGCTACGCATGCCAATCACTTTGTTAGGAGAAAGTGAAAGACGCTTTGCTATGAGTTTTGTGGGGAGTCATGGCGGTGCGTATGAGAGTTGCTAGTCACAGGTGTATTGTGATGAGCAACAGCTGTTGATAACAGTGATGCAGGGCCATCACTGTCAGGGGGGTGTAGCTCAGTGGTAGAGCATTCGACTGCAGATCGAGAGGTCCCCGGTTCAAACCCGGGCGCCCCCTGCCGTAATACTTTTTTGTCATTGTAAATCAGCAAAGCTGGCGCTGACCTGACGTGGCAAGAGTGTTGGACTGAGATGCTTCACCTTCCTGCCTGTGTGTCGTGCTGATGAGCAGCAACCCAACGAGATATTATGGCGAGAGCAGAGCCCCAGACTAGATCCCTTTTGTCTCATGTTCTCACCCGCCCCGTCCCGCCCTGTCCCGCTGCCTGAACAGTCTGTGTCAAGAGCCACTGTTCACCGGGGGAGTTTGCTCCCTGATTCTCATTTCTTAAAGACTGAGCAGTGTACAGTATAATGTTTGAATTTAGAGACAGTTCAGTTCTTCATATGCACTGCAACAATTTTTACACACAGCTGATGTGCTACAGCTAGTGTGTGGAGGTGGGTGGGTGGGTGGTGGGGAGTGGAAGGACTAAGTGGATGGCGACTTGTTATGGGATATGTGGGGAGACAGGGGTTACCTGAGTGATGATTTGTTATGAAAGTGAAAGCAACTCTGAATCCTCAAGATAACTTATTAGTAAAGTAAAGGGACAAGTAGTAGTAATGGATGAAACACCACCTGTGTCCGTTGTCTCCACGTGCTGTGCTGCAGCAAGTAAAGAGGAAGGTGCTGCACGCCACGGGGGGTTGGGGGGGTGGGAGTAGGAGGGGAATGTACTGCTGGAGAACTAACTAGTCTGAGCAACACAAGACAGAGTAGTAGTGGTGGTAGTAGTAGTAGTAGTAGTAGTAGTAGTAGTAGTAGTAGTAGTAGTAGTAGTAGTAGTAGTAGTAGTAATAGAAGTAATAGCAGTAGTAGTAGTAGTAGTAGTAGTAGTAGTAGTAGTAGTAGTAGTAGTAGTAGTAGTAGTAGTAGAAGTAATAGCAGTAGTAGTAGTTGTAGTAGTAGTAGTAGTAGTAGTAGTAGTAGTAGTAGTAGTAGTAGTAGTAGTAGTAGTAGTAGTTACATTAGTAATTATAATGATGATAATAAAAGTATTAATGATAGTAAAGACGATTCCGTAATAATCTGAACGAGTCAACTCAAAAAACGCAGGACGCGAAGGAAAACCGCTGCACAACAAAACGCAAAATGATTCAAGCGGAGTGAACGAGTCTTACGCACGCCAAGACATGTGTAAAACACACACACACACACACACACACACACACAGACCAACCAGACTAGACGTGGACCTTGTTCCCCTATATAATTTACCTAGATATGATCTTTACAGTAGGTACAGAAATAGGAGTGGAGAAGGCGTCGCTCTCTATATATATCATATTACTACCATTCTTCTGAATTAGGTGAAATTACTATTATGGAATCATTTATTGAATGTCTTGGAGTTGAAACCAGCATCATGAATAAGAAATGCTTACTTATGTGTATCTACCGGCCTCCGAACAGTAATATGAACAGTTTTCTCAACGCAATGGCTGATCTACTCACTTTAGTTGTTGATAAAAGGTACCTTAGCCTCCATGTCTTTGGAGATTTTAATTTAGACGTAATAAAACATAAAATGTGATACCTCTGTCAGGAGTTTCATAAATTTAATGTATTCATTTTCTTTATTTCCATTAATTTTAAAACCAACCAGAGTATTCCATAAGACGGCTACACTCCTAGACCATATATGGACTACAGAAATAGAGTTAAACATCGGTAATTATATTATACATACTGACATCTCAGACGATTTCCCAGTTGTATCTGAG
This sequence comes from Callinectes sapidus, assembly GCA_020233015.1. Classification (NCBI taxonomy): domain Eukaryota; kingdom Metazoa; phylum Arthropoda; class Malacostraca; order Decapoda; family Portunidae; genus Callinectes; species Callinectes sapidus. The sequence continues at coordinate 8,988 of CM035212.1, read as the reverse complement.
TTTAAGCAACAAAATTTAAGGTATAATGCTCACGAATACATAAGTAAGAGAATTATTACAAACACTTCTTTAGCCCTTTTTAGTAATAAATTTGCCCAGATTAACTGGAGTAATATTTTAGATTCTACATGCCCCAATGAATCATATGAGCTCTTTCATTCAAACTCCCTAATTGGTAGAACATCAAATGTACGAAGAAAAAATAGAGATAAAACCACATTGTTCTGATCTACCGAACTTGTTCAATGATAATTTTTTTAAGATTGGGGATGAAGTCAGTAACAGACACTAATGATTATATCCATTACTTAGGCAACCCTCCAGCTTTTTCTTTGTACTTAGCTCCAACAGACCGCACCGAGATAGAAGATTATTTAAATTCCTTTAAAACAGCTGCATCAGGTTATGATGACATCTCACCGAAAGTATTATGACATACATTATCTTTGATATCTACCCCACTGAAACATATCATAAATCTGTCATTAAGAAATGGAGTATTCCCAGACAACCTAAAGAGGGCCAAAGCCGTACCACAAATCTAGCATTAGATATAGCATTGACAACTATCGCCCCATATCAATACTTTCGGCTTTCAGTAAAGTTTTTGAAAAGATTATTGCCACCCGTCTAATAAACTATTTGGAGAAGAATAACCTGCTATCAATTTATCAACATGGTTTTCGAGCTAATCGATCTACTGAAACTGCAATATTAGAGTTTATTAATAATGTTTATAGATATCTAGAGGACAAGTGTTATGCAGTTGGAATTTTTATGGATTTATCCAAGGCATGCGACTCTTTAAACCACCAGATATTATTTGGCAAACTGCAATACTTTGGATCAGAGGGATACCTTATCAATTGATTAAAAACTATATGTGTAATAGGTCACAGGCTGTTTATTGTAATTCACAGTATTTCCGCTCCAGAATCATAGCAAATGGTGTACCTCAAGGTTCTATTTTAGGTCCAATTTTATTCCTTATTTACATTAATGACATATCCAATGCAGGTAATAGTTTTGAATTTACTATTTATGCAGATCACACTAACATGTTGTTAGGAGACAAAGATATTCATAATTTGCATTCTAATTTAAGCACTTAATTAAATTTGGTATATAACTGGATTAACCTTTCCTCAAACTCCACTTTTAACGATCCATCCATAGACAAAAGCGTACCAAGATATTTAAACTTTTCTACTTGTTTCACAACTCTTCCCCCAATCACGCAGCTCTTGGGTTAGCAATATTCATATTAATCATTTCCGTTTTTGCACAATTAATAATCAAGCCAGCTTTTCTCCCCTCTCTCACTATACAATATAAGACCCTTTGCATCTCATCTGTTCCTTTGCTAATAAGCATAATGTCATCTGCATAATCCAAATCTGCTAATTTACGTCCATCTCCCCACACAATTCCAGCATTAGTTTCCTCTGCAACCCTCCTCATCATATAATCAATAACAAGGACAAACAAGAAAGGGGAAAGAATCTCTCCCTGAATCACACCCGACTTAACTTCAAAAGCCTCACTCAAGGACCCATCACTCATAACCTTCAAAACGTACCCTCATGCAAATCTTTAACCAACTTCACCAACCACTCTGGAACACCATAATACCTCAACACTTTCCCCATTGCCTCTCTAGAAACACTGTCAAAAGCCTTCTCAAAATCAACAAAATACAAGCTTAAACTAGCCTTCATTTCATTTGCCTGTTGCATCAAATGCCTAACAACAAAGATCTGATCATTACATCCCCGACCTTTTCTGAAACCTGCTTGCTCCTCCCTCAAAACACCATCTAACACCGGCTCAATCCTATTCAGTAGAACTTTACAAAATATTTTCAAAGCTATAGAAGACAAAGTAATACTCCTCCAATTTCCACAATCACTTAAATTTCCTTTCTTTAGAATCTTGACAATCAAACCATTTTTCCATTCTGACGGTATCATCCCACTTTCTTTAATTGTATTAAGTAACTTAACCAAAATTAGCGGCAACCTATCTTCATCCGCTTTAAACATCTCCGGAAAAACTCTATCTTCCCCTGGTGTCTTATTATTCTTCAACTGCCCTATTGCCTTCTCTACTTCTAACGTAATCTCTCCTCCTCCTATATTCAAATCTCTCTCAGCTTCTGGTATGTCCTCTGCCGGTGGTATTGGCCTATTTAAAACTGTTTCAAAATGCTCCTTCTACCTTTTTTTTTTTTTTTTATGTCATTGTCCTTAGTAAGTAAATTTCCATTTCGGTCCTTGACTGGAATTTCTTTTCGCTTATTATAACACCCATTCAACTCTTTAATTGCCTTGTAGACTATCCTCTGACTTTGTCCATCGTTTTTATTAAGTAAAACTTCAGTCTCCGCCACCTTCTCATTTATCTCTTTTATCTCTTTTGGCCAATCTTCTAACCTCAGAGTGCAGACTCCAGAATTCTGCCCTTGCTAACTCAACCTCACGATCATCAACTCGGCCAGATTCACTCCTAAGTTTCGCCTCTCTCCTCTTTTTAATCTTATCCCAAGTTTCATCAGACATCCATTTCTTTCGCCTTGCCCTACACCTCCTGATTGTGAAAGCTGCCGATTCTTTCAAAACCGTTTTCACATCTCTCCATATCTCATCAACATTCCGCTCTTCATCTCGCACTTCCAGGGCCAGAAACCTCTTCCTACACTCCAACCTAAAATCATCCCTCTCCTCACCATCTTTTCTGAGTAGATCAATATCGTACCTATTTAGTTGAGCCTCCTCTCTCTTCTGAGCTTTCAGTTTAGGTTTTAATTTTGCTACCACTAGCTGATGATCGCTACCAATATCACCATCTCTTCTCACACAAACATCTAGCAAAGAACTTCGATGTCTCCTACTGACAGCGACATGATCAATTTGATTTTTGCATTCCCCACACGGCGACATCCATGTTATTTTATGTATGCTACGATGCTGATATAGTGTACCCCCGATGATCAAATCGTTTGCCAGACAAAAACTTCCAAATCTCACTCCATTATCACTCATTTCTTTTCCAGCACCCATTTTACCCATACACGCCTCAAACCCTTCATTAGAACTTCCCAGTACCACATTGAAATCACCGACACACAACAAAATGTCATGCCTAGTGACTCTGTTTACTACATCTTGCAGTTTACAATAAAACTCATCTTTTTTTATCATCGGGCGCACCATTTGTAGGTGCATAGCAAAGTAACATACTGATGCTAGCGTGATTAGACTTAATCTTGCATAAAGTAACCGCTCGTGTATAGGCTCCCATTCTGTCAATGCATTACCAGCATTTCGTCCCAGTAACAATCCAACTCCCTGATAATGCATCCCATCTTCCCTACCAGAAACCAACAAGCTCAACCCACTATCCAACTTCATTTTATCTATTCCAGTTAACCTTGTCTCCGTCAACGCACATATATCCAGCTTATACTTTTCAAATTCTGCAACAAGTTCTTCGATTTTACCGTCCTGATTTAATGTCCTTACATTCCAGTTCCCAAATTTGATACCTCTTTTTGCACAAATAAAAGAATTCGGCGACCGGGAGATTCTTAGCAACCCTTGCCTATCTAAAGGCTGCCCGGGACTAGGGACCGTGATATTGCGTGAATCCATTTTGGTTTCTTTGGCTGAAATTAAAAAAACACTTCGCCACAGCGTTACAGTTGGCAGTAGGCAGCTAACTTGCCCATATGCCCACACCCACAGAACTCAGCTAAGCTAAAGTCAAGCGCGTGTCGGCTGCACTTCTCGACCATTTCACTCTTAAAGAATTAATCTGCCCGAAAAGTGCATCCACCTCCCTGCCTCCGAATCTTCGATCTGTGTAGGTAGAGATCGAAGCCTTCGGAGGCAAAGAGGTGGATGCACTTTTCGGGAAGATGAATTCTTTAAGAGTGAAATGGTCGAGAAGTAAAAAAGAAAAAAAGGCCACATATCATATAAGTTTTAAGAAACAGTATTAAAGAGAAACACAGACTTGTAAGACTTTCACATAAATGGCCAGTAACATACAAAGAAACCTACAAAAAATAAAATAAAAATAGCTAACAACTGCTTTAAGAGAAGCAAAAATTTATTACTTAAAAATCAATTACAGGAAAACTAAGGTAATCCAAGCGCCCACTGGAAGTCTATAAAATCTATAATTGGCAGAAATTCCCATACTAATAATAACCATAAAACAGAATTAACACCACCTTCCTCTGAAACCGCCAGTATATTTAATGATCATTTCCTTAAAGCAGGCGTAACTCAAAATCACATACAAGATAACAGTCACCGTAAATATCTTGTTAATCCTCCTTCCTTTTCTATGCATTTACCTTTTGTATGTCTTACGGAAATTGAAAGTTATCTGCAGGCACTAAGTACTACCTAACCCGGATATGATGAAGTATCACCAAAAATTTTAAAGCACACATCCACCTCTTTGTCAAAACCATTAATTCACTTACTTAATATTTCAATAAAAACCGGAACATTCCCAGATAAACTAAAATTGCTAAAGTAATTCACGTACATAAGTCAGGCAGTGAGCAAGATATTAATATCTCAATATTGCCCGCCTTCACCAAAATTTTTGAAAAAAAGTCATTGCAACTCGTTTGTTATACTACTTGGAAAAACATAACTTCTTATCTGAACATCAATATGCTTTTCGTGCAAATCCCTCTACAGAGTCTGCAATAGTAGAATTTACTAATAACATGTAATGTACAAGCACTTACAAGTAAAAGAACATGCAGTCGGTGTATTTATTGATTTATCCAAAGCCTTTGATTCCTTAAACCACTACATTTTACTAGATAAACTAAAACATATTGTCATTAGAGATTTAACACTGCAACTTATTGAAAATTATATGAGCAACAGGTATAAGCCAGTTTTTTTTTTTTTTTTTTTTTTTTTCCTTTAAAAATATATATAAAGATGTTCCACAAGGTTCAATATTAGGACCATTGATTTTCTTACTTATATAAATGATATTACCAATGCCAGCTCAAAGCTACAATATACAATATGCGCCGATGAAACCAATTTGTTACTAGCCGACAAGAATATAATCAGTTGCATAGAAACCTAACTACAGAACTAGAACTAACCAACCAATGGTTAAAAAAATAATAAGTTAAAGCTTAACATTACCAAACCAAATTATATTCTCTTTCAGAATCACTCCTTAGACTACCATCTGCCACCATTGTTATTAGAAGGTGAAACACTAAACAATGTAACTCACACCAAACTCCTGGGTGTTCATAGAGATAAAAATCTAAATTGGAACTATCAGATAAATGATGTATACTCTAAAACATCAGAGATGTGTGGAATATCATACAAGGTACGTAACCATCTGACTACCGAGTCAATGATAAGTATCTACTACTATGTTACCCTAATTTTATATACTGTGTGTCAGTTTGGGGATGTACCTGGCCTTTCTTCATTAATAAATTAAAAATAGCATAATATAAAATCCTAAGGTGTATTTTCTATGAAGGTAAATTTGATTCCACATGTAATACATTCTCAGATTACAGGCTTTTAAATGTGTTTCCTGTTCATAAGTACTTTATCCTCCTTTTCATAAAAAAAAAAAAAAACATTATTTATATATACACAGGGAACTCCATTCTTTAGATTATCACAAAGTACTCACTGCACCAGAAATAATAATGGTAATTTAGTTTGTCAGCAATAGTGTATAATTCTGTTTAAAAATAGTATCTTTTATTTTGGCCCACAGATATGAAATGCTTTACCTATTGATAAAAAAACATTTACAGTGCTGAAAATATTATTCAATTTAAAAAGAAAAAAAAGAACTATGTGTTTTCTCTCAAAAATTTGAAACCTTATTGTTATTAATATTATTATTAGTAGTATTGTTATTGTTATTATTATTGTTACTATTGTTATTCTTATTCTTATTATGCTACTGTTATTATTGTTGCTACTACTAATTTGTCATTATTATCTTTTTCACGATGCATGCTTTTATTTACTCATTTATTTATATTCATGCTTCTATAGTCCCTTATTACTTTAACTCATAGAACGAACCACAGCTGAACTTTGATATTTGAAAGGAAAAATGTATTTGTGAAGGAGCTCCAGCTCGATACGTCTTGCCTATATCTATTATTAGATATATGTATTTATGTATATATGTTTAATTGTGGCAATAATCTTACTCTCTCACTCACTCACTCACTCACTCACTCACTCACTCACTCACTCACTCACTCACTCACTTACTTACTTACTTACTTACTTTATTACTTACTTACTTCCACACACACACACACACACACACACACACACACACACACACACACACACACTCACACACACACATCCAGTTGTCAGATGCGACCGGGTAGACTTAAGGTGTGTGAATGTTAGTACATAAGTATCTCTATGTTAACCTGTAGATTTTCAGCCAACAATTGTAAGCTGCATTCTAATAAGCTGTCTATTATTATTATTATTATTATTATTATTATTATTATTATTATTATTATTATTATTATTATTATTATTACACACACACACACACACACACACACACACACACACACACACACACACACACACACACACACACACACACACACACACACACACACACACACACACACACACACACACACACACAGGCTACTGTGAACCTTTATAAGTGTAGTTCTTCTAAGTTGATTGGACCATTGGAAAAAGTTTTTTTTTTATATATGTGTTACACATGTCTTGCCAAAATTTGACTAATTTTGCTCACTCTGTTCCAAGTCACATTTAAAGTAGAATTTTGTAACTTTAATACATTTATTGTTTCACTCATGCGTGTATCATACTCCAAATTCAGCCCTTTTTGACAATTAGTATGTGTTCCACAACAGAGTGAGGCTTTCCAAGTTGATTAAGTAAGAATATGTGGTCTAAGGTGCAATAGCCATGTGTAAATCCAGCTTGAGTTTCAGAAATCATGATGTTCATAGCATCAGTGTATCTAATTAGTCTCTCATTCAAAATTGAAGTGAACAGCTTCCCTGTACAACTTAGCAAAGTTATCCCTCTGTAGTTATTAATTTCCTGGATGTCGCCCTGATTTTTAAAAAGTGGAACTACGTATCAAGCCAATCAACCACTCGGTTGGCATGATACCGGTATCCAATATTTTGTTAAATAACTTAACGTACAATGGGCAGATAACATTCTGGGTACTTTTTATATATTCATTGATGACCATAATCATTTGCTGGACACTTGTCATTTTTTTTAATTTACTTATATTCCTAACAAGCTCTTCCTGAGTAATTTGATCATTAAACATTGGCGAAGGTTCATTATTAAAACCGTCCAAATCAATCACATTATCTACATCGTCTTCAATATTGTCGTCACTTACTAGTTGTTTAAAATGATCGTAAAACTCATTCACCGTAATAGGAATTTGCCATTTCCCTTTCTTACTGTTCTTACTGTTCCAATATTCTTTAGGGCTGCCACTCTTCTGTTTTCTAAGCTCATTAATTAGATGTGTTCGCTCCTTATTTCTTACTCTCTTTACATTTCTCTTGTATATATATATATATATATATATATATATATATATAT
>CM035211.1:10114964-10130472 GCA_020233015.1 Callinectes sapidus | reverse complement strand
GAGAGAGAGAGAGAGAGAGAGAGAGAGAGAGAGAGAGAGAGAGAGAATGAGAATATGTGTTATCATCTTACCACCACCACCACCACCACCACCAGCACCTCCCTTAAATGAAGAGGCGTTGACGTACACCTCAATGCCCCTCAAAGCTAAAAAGCGTGTCCACTGAGACCTTGACGAGAACGAGAACAAGAGACACACACAGACACAGACACAGAAATGAGTGGGGACCGTCTCTAACACAGGGAATGGGGAGGTTAAGAGGTCACAATGGGGAGACAAAAGGAGGAAGAGGAGGAGGAGGAGGGGGGAGGAATAGAGGAAGGACAGTAACAATACCAGCGGCTGACCATTAACAGAAAACGGAGAGAGAGAGGAAGAAGTGACTGGCTCATCAATATTAAGAGACAAAGAAAATGGAAATATACGCTTAACTTTCCCCCATTCCCTCTCTTGTCGCTTCAATATGGCAACACGGGTGACTGTCCTATTATTCCACACGTGTTTTTCGACCCTGTGGCCTCCCTGGGGTGCGTGTGGCTGGGTATTGCCTCCCATTCATTACTTCTGAGGGTGGGTGCGTGGGTGGGTGAGTGGGTGGGTGTGGGTGGGTGCGTGTGTGCGTGCGCGGCGGCAGTGTTACAGTCATTCATCAAAGTAATTACCTTCACTGGCGACACTCACGCTGCGGGAATGCCACGAGGGAAACTTTGGAGATTTAATTAGGAGGTGTTGCTGTTGTTGTTGTTGTTGTTGGTGGTGGTGATGGTGGTGGTGGTGGTGGTGGTGGTGATGGTGTTGGTCTCTCTCTCTCTCTCTCTCTCTCTCTCTCTCTCTCTCTCTCTCTCTCTCTCTCTCTCTCTCTCTCTCTCTCTCTCATATCATTACTTAGTGTTTTTTTTCCTACTTGCCAATTCTTTGAGTGATCCTGTAAATCAATAACTTTTGTGTCACCCTGTACTCTGGGTAACACTGTACATTAATGATTTGGGGAGTCATCCTGTACATTAGAAACTTTTGAGTCACCCTATTAGAAATTTTTGACTCACCCCATTAGAAACTTTTTGACTCACCCCATTAGAAACTTTTTGAGTCACCCCATTTGAAACTTTTTGACTCACCCTATTACAAACTTTTTGACTCACCCTATTACAAACTTATGGGCCGATTTCCCCAAAAAATTTTCATCTCGTGACTGTACATACATACATACATAAGTAAATTCTGGATCACTCAGTATACACATTACAAACTTTCTGAGACACCCTGTAATGTTTGTACACCGGGAACACCACCAACACGCAAGTTTGGTGTTGACATGTTTTGTGATTGGCTTAGAGTGTGCGGAGGTAATGGCTTGTTAAGGATTGGTGTGGGGTGAGGGACGGCAGTTTATGGATTACTACTGGCTACAGGCAAGATGTTCGTGGATTGTCAGCTGTTGGGGAGAAGAAAAAATTGACGTGGATGGATAGATGGATGGATGGATGGATGGATGAAGAGAGAGAGAGAGAGAGAGAGAGAGAGAGAGAGAGAGAGAGAGAGAGAGAGAGAGAGAGAGAGAGAGAGAGAGAGAGAGAGAGAGAGAAAGAAAGAAAGAAAGAAAGAAAGAAAGAATTAACTCATTTAAAGAAAGAAAAAAGAAAGAAAAAGAAAGAAAGAAAGAAAGAAGGAAACTATTAAATGAATACTAAAACAAGAAAATAATAAGTTACATAATAATTACAAAACCACATTTCCTACTGTATGTATTTCCACTTGATTCCATTCTCTTCCCATCCTTTCCTTCTTTCCTTCAATCTATCACTTCATCCCTTCCCTCTTTCGCTCACTCTTCTACACTTCATCTCTCCCGTTCTTCATTCTTCTTTATCTCCTCTCCCACTGGTATCCCTCTCTCCTTCCTTGTCTTCACCTATCTATTCTTCCCCTCTCTAACCATTTCTCCCTTCCATCTCATCAGCATCTATCTCTTCATTCCCTTTTTTCTCTCATATATTCCTTAAAAGTTTTCATTGGGTCAGATATTCAAGAGGAAGAAGACACTAAGCATACAAGACTCAGTGCTAGGTAAACGTGATTAATTTATGAGCGTCAGGAAATAACAAGTCTACCTTTAAACTGCCGCCATTTTCTGACTCGCCTTGGTATAGAAAACTGATCTGCCTTTGTGATGGGGGGACTACTAAATTCCTATATTTCTTTGTAAGTTGTAGATACCCACGAGAATCATATTGTTGATAGCCATCTCAGACCCAGAAAACATTTACACTCTTGTCTGGGCGACGACTTAATTTTTTCATCAAGCTTATTGGCTCAAAATAAATCAATGTGGTCAATTAATTCCATGGACAGTTTATAGTATCATTAGTTTATATGTTACACGAGTCCATTATATTAGAAGGGAGTGAGGGGGTCTTTAAATAATAGATGTGACGTAACATGGGTAACGGCAAGGGCTTCGAGGGCAGTAACAGTAATCAGCATGGGGTAGGATACAGTACTGGGTTCACTCTTGATAAGTGTACCTTTAAAAAGAGAGGAAATGGTTCTTAAACAGTGGTGGATGAATGCACTCAGTAATCAGGTTGCTGACGCCAAGTGATTAGACAGATAACAAACTGATAACAAACCGATGATAGATGAAAAGGATAGTGGAATTAAAAGGGACACTCCCCACACTGATTTAGTATTATGTATGCCAGACACATTTCATATTGGCTTTATATTTTTCTATACCATTGATCACCACTTTCAAGAAGCACAACCATTTTCTCTCTCTCTCTCTCTCTCTCTCTCTCTCTCTCTCTCTCTCTCTCTCTCTCTCTCTCTCTTTTGCCAGCCCTTTGGCAGATATAAATGAATAAAAAAGTATTGCTGTATGCTAACACATCACTGTACACTTTTTACAATACCAAAAACTCTTTATGATGACACCATAAGTTATAAATTTGTTGATATCAATACACACTATAAAACTCCACACTTATAAAGTTGTTCCAACCCTCTGACTCCTTAACTCACATAGTCTGGGCTACAATAAAATGGTTCAGTAAAGATTTTTTTTTTTTTTCTTCATCTCTCAAGCTTTTGTCATCTTTCAAAAGGTTTTTTTTTTTTTTCGGGGGGTGAGGCAGAGGGTAATCTTCTCATTTATTGTACTTACTGAACTCAATTGCATATCTCTTTGGGGCCAGTAAATTAGTGGCCTCCCTATTTTCATTGTTTTGTTGCCCTTGGCCAGCTTCTCCCTCTTACATAAAAAAATCTAGTTAACACTTAGTTCTCTGTACTATTGGAAAAACTATAACCTGGTGTAACAAAAGAAACAAAAAGAAACAGAAAACACATTAACTATTCTGACACCACAAGAAAGTATAAATTCTCATACGAAAAAAAAAATTGACACAGTTGCATGTCCATTACTCAGGCTAATACAAGTTAGAATTCTCTCATTAGTACAGGATTTGCTTCACCAATCTTTGTCACACAATAGCATTGGGGAACATCAGCACAATAGTACAGTGACCACAAGGCGAACCAACATAAATCCACCATATCTGATGCGTTTCTTGCAAATTACGACACGTGAAGCAATCTTTCCTATCACTCGCCACTGATAGTAAACCTCAAGAATGCCACAAAAAAAAGCTTCACAATAAGACCTTAGATAGCAATATAAAAAAAAATTAATAAATATAGTGAACACAATGCTAAACACGATTAATTCACACAAATCTTTAGAACACCAATATAAAGAAGAAAATGAAGGAGAAAAGTACCATGTTACCTTGCCATCACAAGAACACTTACCTTAACACTAAAAGCATTCACAGGCAAGAAATAAAAAGCTAAACTAGTATTATTAAATAAACAGCTACACTAGTAATATCCTTGGTCTATCCTTTAATTATAATCTAAACTGGAAACTTCACATCTATGAAGTCAGGCATTCTGAGGTGTCTGTATAGGAGCCTTATCTGCCCATGTATGGAGTACTCTTCACATGTATGGGAGGTTCCACTTACATTATCTTATTAGATAGGGTAGAATCAAAACATTTATATCTTATTAATTCCTCTAATATGACTGACTGTCTTCATTTCTGCATTTCTTACTAAGTTCTACCACTATTTTCATGCCAGCTGCTCTTTGAATCTTGCTAACTGCATGCCTCCCCTCCTTCTGTGGCCTCACTACACAAGACTTCCTTCTTCCTCTCACTCCTATTCTGTCCATCTCTCTAATGCAATAGTTAAGCGGTATTCTAAATTATTCACTCTTTTCTCTGGGAAACTCTATAATTCCCTAACTGCTTCTGTATTTCCATCTTCCTATGACCTGAGCTCATTTAAGAGGGAGGTTTCCAGACATCTACCATCCCATCCTTTTGGCAAACTCTCTTGGATTTGCTCACAGATTAGCATCTACATAAAAATGGGCATTTAGTCATTTTTGTTAGCCTTGGCCAGTTTTCCTCTTTTATATAAAAAATAAATAAATAAATAAACAATAACAAAACACACAGGGTTAGGTTAGGTTAGGTTAGGTTAGATTAGGTTAGGTTGGGTTACATTAGGTTAGGTTAAGTTATATTGGGTTACGTTAAATTATGTTAAAATAAATATTCAACACTCACCTGGCGCAGAGGAACCTTGAATGAGATGAAGCGTGTGCCTGGGATGATGCGACCCATGCTGGTGTACTTCTCCCACCTGCACCACATGGGAGAGAGAGAGAGTCATGAGTGAGAGGAATGAGAAAGTGTGTTCATGCTAATACATATATAGACATACACCACATTTATATAATATCAGCACCACTTCAACTGGATTTACAAAAATGTATCACCATTGTCACCACACATTCCCTAAGCAAATGCAACATCACAATCTACTCTTTAGAATTCCCATAAAAATAAGCACAAAATAGTCTCCATTGTACATGTCAAAAGTCGAACAAATCATCCTTATCTCTACATTCTTTCCAAAATACTCTTTTAAGCTGTATAAAATCACCCAATAATAATAAGAATGAATATAAAAACACGTCCCAGTATTGAAGGGGTTAATAAACTTTACATGCCACAATATATTCAGGTACAAACACACATACATACATACAGTGGATGGGAGAGGTTAATTCATTACAATGGCACTTTAACCGCCATTTGCTACAACTTTCCTTCATCACAAAACACTCTTGAGACATTTCTTCTTGTTCTATAACCATTTCCAGACATACTGGCTAGAAATTGCAACATCTACTATCTTCATCCCTTGCTTTCATGTGTGTGATAATGAAGATTTCATACATTGTTTTGACTCATACAGAACCAGCAACATATATTTACGCAGCATGTCGTTGATGTGAATTTTGCTACCAGCGTATATGTACGTCAGGTTATTTGTGATTTTATTGCTCCCATATAGAAAGGTCAGCGTCCCATCCCAAGCATGTCTTTGTATACCCTGCTTTTCGTGCATCATTTCACCACCTCACAAGCATCACCATATCGACCCAGAGAAAATTAGCAGCCCGTGATGAGTCAACATGTCAAATATTTCTGAGTTTGACAAGAATTAAACAAATCACGTGTTGAATGATACGGTCTCAACATTAGTGATTGGCAAGGACAGTGGATAGTTTTTGGATAATGATGCGTCACTATCCTCATCATATTCAGACGATGGTGAGATCTATAGGCCCATCGATACAGACAGCTTAATACCATCATGTCTTGCACATAAATACAAAATTACAACACTTTATAGTCTCTGGAACTCCCTATCTGCTTCTGCATTTTCACCTTCCTATGATCTGATTTCATTTCAGAGGGAGGTTTGAAGACATTGACCCCATTCTTTTGGCTAACTCTCTTGGACCTGCTTGTGGACTGGCATCCATGTTTAGTAATTTTTGTTGACCTTGGCCAGATTTCCCCCCTTATAAAAGAAATCTTAATACTGTTTTACTAGGTTCACCCCTTTGCCTCTCCACGCTTCAAATGAGATAGAGCAATCTAGAAATTAGTAGAATGCAGTTTTTCTAAATATTTGACCTACATTAAAAAATAAAGATAAAAAAATAATCATAACAACAATGATAATCCAAATGTACGTTTTCAAAGAGTCACCAAGCCAACAAAGGGACGTCAGCATAGGTCAGCAATACAGGGGTCAGGTCAAGTCAGCCCAGCACTCGCCCTGACCTGACCTCCACAATATGGCACTCACCCAACAGACCGAATTCAAATTTTCAAACCTGTCCAACGTAGGAAATTCATCATCAACCTACACCCCATCTATAAATCTTTGCTTCTCACACACGTACTCTTGTTAATACCAGCAAAGTATTCAAAAAAACAGAAAATGGAAGAAAACTATCAACAATAACGATCTTTTAACTAACTACTTTCCAGGTACAGGTGTATGCAGAGGCCGTTCATTATACAAGTAAATAAAGCTACTCAATCCCAAATATCACACACATAATTCCTACAAAGAATCACACAATTTCAAAAGAGAAACGCAGGAGGAAGTAGTAGGCGTATTAACTAACTTTAATTACTTTACCCCCTTATTTCCCAAGTGTAACAGGTAATGAGGACTTTAAATATAGAAGGAGGTAAGGCTATAGAAGCACCAAGCACACTGCATTACCTGTCTGGAACCGTATTCTTGCCAGCCATGATGAAGACGAGCACTGGAGCTATTTGCACCTTCCTGCCTCTCTCTGCTGCTGCTGATGTAAACACTCTGGGACACTCGCTTGACTCACTACCCGACAGGACATTCCTCAGTTTTTAATTCACCCAAGATATTTAGACCTTTTTACCATACTTTTAAGACGTGAAATTAAATAATGTTTTCTTATAGATTCAAGGATATTTTAATTCTCGTCGGTATTTTTGCAATGGAGGTGGTCATTTGGTTTATCCGTTGAAGGCAGGGTGAGGCGGGAAGGTTTAAAGTGAGGTCAACGCACCAACGAGATTCCGATTAAATATCCAGACACTGAGTCAGTACGTAGGGTAAGATGGCAGATGAATTATGAAAGACGTTCAGATATAGTGAAGCATTACCTGTATGTAACATTTGTATAACCTGCATGTACTCGTGTAACATGATATATTCCAAACGAACCAAAACTGACTACAAATATTCAGTCAAAATGAACTACATCAAATATCTTATATATATATATATATATATATATATATATATATAATAATATATATATCTATATTATATTATAATATATATATAAGATATATTTCTTAATATTGTCAGAATTCTATAGTAGAAACACTTTTATGATAACAAACAACTCAATATTTTCTAAGATGGGAAGGCTTGTGTGTTTTTTTTTTTTTTGTGTGTGTGTGTGTGTGTGTGTGTGTGTGTGTGTGTGTGTGTGTGTGTGTGTGTGTGTGTGTGTGTGTGTGTGTGTTTAATTCATCTTTTTTATCAGTTATCCCGTCACAACACGCTTACATGTTCAACCATAGGCATGTGTAAACTCCTATTTAACACTAAAGACCCTGTAGGTAGCAAGGTGACTCAACGTATTGCTTAAATTCATCAATGTACCCCTGCACCACCCATGAGCCGCGGCAGCCAGTCAGCCAGTCACTCAAGGACAGGCGGGGAGCGGCGGGGTATAGGGACCCGCCGGGGTGTGAAGGGACTGCAGGCACGGTGGAAGTGGTTAGGCCAGCCAGGGGGGTGAAGGTAAGGTAAACGGTTGTGCTGTGCTGTGGTCACTTCTCAACAGACAGGTAGGCAGCCAGACACACATACATAAATGGATACATACATACATACATACATGCATGCATACACATAGGGTACACATGCAGGCTCAAAGGCTACATGTATACATAATTATATACTTACTTAGGAAGACAGACTGACACAAATAGATACTGATAGATGAACAAAGATGGACAAGCAGAAAGGCAGGCACGCAGGCAGACCAACAGAGACATACATACATACATACATACATACATACCAGTACCTTGAGCATCACATAAGCAGATTAATCCCAACACAGAGACATATAGACAGATATACGAGTATTTCGAGTATCAGATAAGCAGCAGCAGCAGCAGCAATAACAGTAGTAATAGTAGTAGTAGTAGTAGTAGTAGTAGTAGTAGTAGTAGTAGTAGTAGTAGTAGTAGTAGTAGTAGTAGTAGTAGTAGTAGTAGTAGCAGCAGCAGCAGCAGTAGCAACATTTGCTTCAGCTGTTACTGCTAGTATAATCATTATTTAATTATGCTTTGGAAGAAAATAAGAACGAAACCGAGAGTTTATGTATACTTGTACTATATCTTTTTCCACAGCACTATAACATACAAAAATAAGAAAATAAAAAAATCCTAATTAACAATAACAACAGCACCACACTATACTAACAACTAGAATAACAACAATAACCCATCCCCTGGCCTTAGTTCGTCCCGCACTGTGTTAGGACAGACGGTGGTGCCCTGTGGAGGAGGACACCCAAGAAGTAGCCTTGGGGACGCGGCTCAGCACCCACGCCCTCGTCTCAGTGTCCACCTGAGTGTCTATTGTTCGGGTCTTGCGCAGCTGAAATACAAGATAGAACTGTTGGATCATGTAATGGCAGTGGTGATGACTCAATAAGCCAATACAATACACGATGATACTAAGTTAACCCCAATAGTAATTTCGTTTACCAGAGTGAAATATCTGCAACTCTGTACCTAATACTTTTGATAGCATTATTTTTTTCTTTTGTGTAGGATGTAACGTTTTGTTCATACAGGTTTCTGATATAAGTTTTGTGTTTCTCATTAAGTTATGTTGGACCTCTATTACCTTAAAAACTCTTCTACATGAAGTTACAAGTTTTTTAAAAGATTGTTTTTAAATTTATACATTATTAACAGGAAAACACGCTTAAAAACTCGGCTTATCATCTCTATAGCTGAAAATCGTGAGTATGACTTTCAAATTGATATCAAACATAATAAAGTACATCATTCCGAGTGTTTCAGTTACCATTATAAGTTACCGAGACAATGCTTCGAATGAGGAAGCTCGAATCTCCACAATGAACTCAACCCAGTAGCGAGAGAACAGTGATGGGGGACGGACGTGCTTACCTTCTCGTACACCTCGAAGGACGTGAGATCGCCGACGTGGGGCTCCTTGTCTGCTGCACGTTGGAGGAAGTACTGCCTGACGGTAGGTGGAGGGCGGGGATGGAGGGGCTGAGGGTATGCGGGCGGGAGGACCGGAAAGAAGTGAGGATGTAGCGGCTTCTCGTGGCTTGAGTGAGAGTCAGTGTCCAGTGTGCCTTTACTGTTAGGGTCGAGGTAGTACTTCCTAAAGGGGCCTGAGTGAGATAACGCGTCCTTATGTTTGTCCTCGTCCTCGCCACCCGCTAGAAAATACTTACGAGGGCGCTGCCGTAGAGGGAGAATGACCGGGAAGGGCTGCAGGGGAAGTGGCGGGAAGGGATGAGGGTGTGGCGGTGTGTGGGGCGCGGGTGTGTCCGGGTAGGTGATGGCGCTGTTTGTGTGAGGCTCAGGAGCAGGCGTATCTGGTGTGGGAGCCTCAGGTTGGTGCGTGGAGGGTTCATAAGGTGGTGGTGGTGGGGGTGGGGGTGGGGGTGGTGGTGGGGGTGGGGGTGGGGGTAGTGTGGTGCTTGGGGCCAGGGTGCGTAGGGCGTTGTGGTGGATCTTCGAATGTGGCTCATACGAGAAGTGATGATCGAACTCCCGCGAACCAGATACGTAGTTTTCCCTGATAGTCTGCAAAGGCTTGACGTGAGGCACCCAGTCGACTTCCTCCTCCGTCACTCCCTCCTTGGCCAGGATCGGAGGCGACTCCCAGATGGCAAAGAGCAGCTCCGGCCCGTCGGTGTCATGACGCTGGCGGGGGCGAGCTAAGGGCAGAGCGGAACGATAGTGGCGACCCTCCTTATCGGGATCCCAGATGTAAGGGACCCATGATGACCCGTCAGACTCTTGATCCACTTCTGTGTCTCCTACCGGTAGTTGGTGGCCCCCCACTGACGCCAGGCAGCCCCAATGTGCTGTGTGGCGAACAAAATCACTCACTTGATGGGTATAATAGCAGATGCCTTAGCAGAATTAGCAAGGTCATGAAACTAGGGAAGTTAAGGTCGTTATTAAACCAGGCAAGTTGGCTGAGTGGTTAGGCCTGTGAACTTAAAATATCGCGGGGCTTCAAACCTTATCAGAGAAACATTAAATGAGAGAAATATCACTGCGGTACAGATTACTACGCATTCATGTAGAATTTGTTAATCCTCTGGAAAACAACTAAACTGTCTACACGTTCAGTTCCACTTTCAACAGTGAGAACCTAACACGCACGGAACATAATAAAACAGTGAAGGATCTTAAAATGCTTCGACAACACACACCGCAACGATCATGTATAGTCTTAATTAAGGATTTTGTGTCATCGGGAATGTCATTGATATTGACATCACTGGGCGGCGAGGATTGTAGACTTCGATGACTTGATTGAAGAAACTTTTACGAATTATCTAAGCGTGGAAGGATAAAGTTGTGCGCTGCTTTGAAAGGGAAATCAGTGAACAATTGTTACACCACGAGAACACATGGCAGGTGCAGACAGCGTTGCGGCGAGAGGAGGCTGGGGAAAATTGTATAGTTTCATTTATTCTTCACTTTCCCTTTTTGAGTCATGTGCATCTTACTGAATTTATGTAACCACAAATAAGTAACAAAATAAATGTATTAACAGCTACATATAACGAGACCTTACCCGAGTAATTCCCAGGCACATACTATTTATTTTCAATTTTCAATCGTGATTAACACAGTGAAGGGATCAGCATTGAAATTAACCTAACCTCTCTGTCTGATTAAGGCGATAATGTTATCTAAGCATTATCCATATTTATGTTCATGGATGAAGTAATTAGTCATTTGTGATTTATTAAGATATTCAGTGTGTGTATTCCTGATAGCTTTTTACTTTAAAATATTTTCAAAAAGCCACAAAAGATTAGATGATTTTTTTCATGCATGTTTTATCTTTGTTCTTCGATGATAGATAAGACTGCACAAAGTCTACTGAAGTTCTATCGAGTTGTTACGGGTGTTGGCTCTTACTTGTCATAAAAACACCATTGAAAACCACCATTCACTTCTACTAAGGATTAATGGGAAATAACACGTGTCACCCTAACAAAGAATTTTCCAGATGATATTGAAATAGCAGTGTTTTCATATTGGGTAATGTTTAGATTAAGTAAGTTCTAACGTTCCACCGCCAATCCCTTTATGGCACAGAACACAGTTTAAAAAAAGTATAATCTAGCCCAGAGAAGAACATGATTTCAAAATTAGTGCATTAAGATAATTTTCATAATATCCTGAACTCCCAAAATTATGAGGAACTTTGATAAATCGTTGCCTTGTGTTCGTCTTACCTATGTGAGGGAAGAGCACAAAGATGAGCAGCGTCCTGCGTCCCTCCATTGTTGGTCACCTCGCGGACACTGACGCTTTCTGTCTCCTGCGAGTTGCGGTGCCTTCCTTCTACCGTCTCCTTTCCCTCCTCTCTCTCATACTTCTCCCACCACCACTCTCTCTCTCTCCTTCCCCTCCTCCTCTTCCAGTAAACACCTTCATTACATCCCCACATCTCCCAGTCTCCCCCACTCCTCCTCCTCCTCCTCCTCCTCCTCCTATAGTCTTCATTACATCCCACGTAATGACACTCCCTATTCGGGTTTCACAAAGGCTAGACGTATATTTGTTATGATTTCATGGACACGTAACAAGAGTAAGTCACAGATGGAGGTTTGGTTCTGCTAGCCAACGGTCTCTCCCCTTCCTCTTCGTTCGTTTCCATATGTCTCGTTTGGTTTGATTTGATATTCTTGGTTTCTTCAGTTTATTATATCTAGATTTAGTTTAGTTAAGATATTCGATGTGTTAACTCATTTTCTTCCTCCTTTTTTTCTCCCATCTATTTATTTATTTATTGCGTATTTCATTGCTTGCTTCGTTTCGTTTATTATAATTCATCTGGAAATATTTCGTATCATGGCATCTGTTTCATCTTAATTTTGTTTTTGCTCTGTGTGTCTATTAAGTAAACCCTCGATCCTTTTCTTAAATTTTAGAGGCCACAAAGTATCAGTTAGGTTTTGAAAGTATTCTTCCCCATTGGTATTATAGAAACCTCAACACATCTCTAGAATAATAAAACACGTGCTTGACAATCATATGAACTCTTCCCACAACACATTTTGACTTGATTTTCATTCTTTAAGAAGAAAATGTTACTTTCTTGTTTTTAGATTCCTGAAATTATTAATAAAGTTTTCAGAAGCATTTTCCTTATTGACGCCGTGAAATTCCCTAGGTATCACGAAAAGTATACATATATATCCTTAATGTATCATATTACAACCTTTTTTTTTTCATATGTAAATTTTTTCTTGCGATCACTAAAAACTTGAAATCTACATTGAATTTCAATACGATACACTTTTTTCTCAATGCAAAATTCTTGTCACTAGAATCAAGAAAACTTCCATGAAAACCAGGACGAAACTCCATTACAAGCTTTGTATTCCCCCCCATCAATATATACAATCCATCTATCACTAGAACCACGAAAAAAAAAAATCCTTCAAATTTTCAGTCACTTCCATCACAGCTTGCTAAAATTATGTAAGACACTGAAAGTTTGGGCGAATAGAGTCCAAGGTTGTTTCTTTTGAAGGTGGTGGTGGTGGTGGTGGTGGTGGTATCTCTCATCTTCACTTTCTATTTGTTTTGTGACTCGACACAAATTTGTTTCGAAGAGTGAAAGTGAATTGATTGAGTACTGCCATTCTCTCTCTCTCTCTCTCTCTCTCTCTCTCTCTCTCTCTCTCTCTCTCTCTCTCTCTCTCTCTCTCTCTCTCTCTTTGTGCCTTATGTATTACACACATACTTTTCAACAGAAAAACCCGTTATTCTGGAACGTACATAGTAGTAGTAGTAGTAGTAGTAGTAGTAGTAGTAGTAGTAGTAGTAGAAGTAGTAGTAGTAGTAGTAGTAGTAGTAGTAGTAGTAGTGGTGGTGGTGGTGGTGGTGGTGGTGGCGGTGGTGGTGGTGGTGGTAGTGGTAATAAAAATGAGCTAATAGGGGTAATGACGCAAGGTGTGGGGAATATGAAACAAGCCTTTAGGGGGAGTTACGTGAGGGTTGACGGCTTGCCTGAGGGAGACGAGGGAGGGAGGAGAGACGGACGTAACTGAACCTTACCTTAGCTGCTCTGTTTTCCATACACCCCCATCCCTACCTCCCTTCGTCCCATCTTGTCTCCCTGCCTACCATCCTGCTTTCCTCTCTCCCTTCCCTCCCTCCCTCCCTGACTGTCTCCTTCCCTCCCTTCCATTGCCAGTTTATACATTCCCTCTCTCCCTCCCTCGTTGTGTGCTTCTCTCCCTCCATCTCTCAAGGTATTAAGTCCATATTTAATCAATTTTTCATCACAGAATGTACTTAATTAAGGATCAGTAATTTGAAATCGAGTCTTTTTACATGTAATGATTTTCAAGGATACAGGGACGAATAATTCAACATCATTCTCTCTCTCTCTCTCTCTCTCTCTCTCTCTCTCTCTCTCTCTCTCTCTCTCTCTCTCTCTCTCTCTCTCTGGATGATTATTGCTACTTTTAATGGCCTGTCAATGTTTATAGGATCTGCTGTTGTTGGTGGTGTTGATAGTAATGACGTTGCTTTTGTTTTTTTACTACCACTACTACTACTACTACTACTACTACTACTACTACTACTACTGCTGCAACTACTACTACTACTACTACTACTACTACTACTACTACTACTACTATCTACAGCCCCCAACAACAACGACAACAAATAGAGATGAATGAGGATGAGAAGGAGGAAGAAGAATAGAGACATATGAAAGAGAAGGAAAAGACATATGTAGGGAGGAGGAGGAGGAGGAGGAGGAGGAGGAGAGGGAGGAGGAGGAAGGCGGGGAGGATGGGGAGGTACGTAGAGGTAGATGGAGGTAACACGTCCCCACCACCACCCACATCACCACACTTTCAATACCGCCACTACTATTACCACCGCCACCGCCGAGACCAGCTGTCCGGCGCGCCATCTGTCACCCTTGCGCCTCCACACACGCACGCTGGATTTGCGGTCAAGATAATAGTCATAGCTTCTTCCACAGTAGACGAGCGCGCGGTAGATTTCCAAAGCGTCTTCTTTGCTGCTTATTTTCTACTTAATACTTGCTTATTTGAGTGTGTGTTGAATCTTTTCCTTCCTTATTGGTGTTATTGTTTCGCTCTGGGCTTGTGATGGGCTGTTTTCACTCTCGTTTTGTGGTTGTAGTGGTGATACACGGTGTTTTTCTTTCATTCATTCATTGTGTTGTGTTCTTTGTTATTTCTGTTATTCTTCTTATTCTTTTTTTTTCCTTTCGTCATTCTTTCTCTTTTGTTTTGTCTTTCTTTTTTTTTTCTTCGTAATTTTTGTTTTCATTTTCTCTTTTCTTTTTCGGTTTTTTTCCTTTCTATTCTTTTGTTTCCCTTCTCTCTTTCTTTAATTTTTGTTGTGTCTTTTTCTTTATTTTCCTCCCTCTTCTGTTTTTCCTTCCCTGTTTCTTAGATTTTGCTTCTTTTCTTTTTAAGCTCTATATTTGTTTCATTATTTAATCTTTGTCATTCTTTTTTACTCCCTTATCTGTCTTTTGTTTTAAAAATTTTCTTTATTTCCCCTTTTCTTACTTTCCCTTCTTTTCTTCATTCCTTCTTTCTGTATTTTTTTATATTTTTCCTTGTTATTATCTCTCCTTTGTTTTTCCTTTTCCTCCTTCCTTTTTTTGCTTTTAATTTTTTTCTCACTTGATCGTCTTATTTTTCCTTTTCTTGTTTATTTTCGTGTCCTACTTAGCTCACAAGATATTACAGGTAGTATCACCTCCCGTCATCTCCCTTATATTGCAGTTATTCATTCCGTCCATCCCTCTCCACTTTTCTATAGTCACTCAAGTACTCTCTCTCTCTCTCTCTCTCTCTCTCTCTCTCTCTCTCTCTCTCTCTCTCTCTCTCTCTCTCTCTCTCTGCACTACGTCTACAATCAGACAGACAGACAAACACAGGCAGACAAATAAACATCACTCACAAGCCGAATAAACGAACACCGTCACTTCTTTGAGGTGAATAAAAAGACTCAAGTGGCGCCCATCAAGTCATCAGGCGCAGCAGACGCGTCACACCTCGCCTTCCCTTCCCTGCAGGCGACACACACACACACACACACACACACACACACACACACACACACACACACACACCAAAATACCCGAAAAAAATCACTTCACAATGCTAAATAGGGAGAGAGCCAATATAACAGTATTACAGCATCACACACACACACACACACACACACACACACACACACACACACATACACACACACACCCACATAAACACACAC
>CM035211.1:10097321-10109132 GCA_020233015.1 Callinectes sapidus | reverse complement strand
AGAGAGAGAGAGAGAGAGAGAGAGAGAGAGAGAGAAAGAAAGAAAGAAAGAAAGAAAGAAAGAAAGAAAGAAAGAAAGAAAGAAAGAAGGAAACTATTAAATGAATACTAAAACAAGAAAATAATAAGTTGCATATAATTACAAAACCACATTTCCTACTGTATGTATTTCCACTTGATTCCATTCTCTTCCCATCCTTCCCTTCTTTCCTTCAATTTATCACTTCATCCCTTCCCTCTTTCGCTCACTCCTCTACACTTTTTCATCTTCTCTCCCACTCTTCATTCTTCCTTCTCTCCTCTTCCACTGGTATCCCTCTCTCCTTCCTTGTCTTCACCTATCTATTCTTCCCCTCTCTAACCATTTCTCCCTTCCATCTCATCAGCATCTATCTCTTCATTCCCTTTTATCTCTCATATATTCCTTAAAAGTTTTCATTGGGTCAGATATTCAAGAGGAAGAAGACACTAAGCATACAAGACTCAGTACTAGGTAAACGTAATTAATTTATGAGCGTCAGGAAATAACAAGTCTACCTTAAAACTGCCGCCATTTTCTGACTCCTCTTGGTATAGAAAACTGATCTGCCTTTGTGATGGGGGGACTACTAAATTCCTATATTTCTTTGTAAGTTGTAGATCCCCACGAGAATCATATTGTTGATAGCCATCTCAGGCCCAGAAAACATTTACACTCTTGTCTGGGCGACGATTTAATTTTTTCATCAAGCTTATTGGCTCAAAATAAATCAATGTGGTCAATTAATTCCATGGACAGTTTATAGTATCATTAGTTTATATGTTACACGAGTCCATTATATTAGAAGGGAGTGAGGGGGTCTTTAAATAATAGATGTGACGTAACATGGGTAACGGCAAGGGCTTCGAGGGCAGTAACAGTAATCAGCATGGGGTAGGATACAGTACTGGGCTCACTCTTGATAAGTGTACCTTTAAAAAGAGAGGAAATGGTTCTTAAACAGTGGTGGATGAATGCACTCAGTAATCAGGTTGCTGACGCCAAGTGATTAGACAGATAACAAACTGATAACAAACCGATGATAGATGAAAAGGATAGTGGAATTAAAAGGGACACTCCCCACACTGATTTAGTATTATGTATGCCAGACACATTTCATATTGGCTTTATATTTTTCTATACCATTGATCACCACTTTCAAGAAGCACAACCATTTTCTCTCTCTCTCTCTCTCTCTCTCTCTCTCTCTCTCTCTCTCTCTCTCTCTCTCTCTCTCTTTTGCCAGCCCTTTGGCAGATATAAATGAATAAAAAAGTATTGCTGTATGCTAACACATCACTGTACACTTTTTACAATACCAAAAACTCTTTATGATGACACCATAAGTTATAAATTTGTTGATATCAATACACACTATAAAACTCCACACTTATAAAGTTGTTCCAACCCTCTGACTCCTTAACTCACATAGTCTGGGCTACAATAAAATGGTTCAGTAAAGATTTTTTTTTTTTTTCTTCATCTCTCAAGCTTTTGTCATCTTTCAAAAGGTTTTTTTTTTTTTTCGGGGGGTGAGGCAGAGGGTAATCTTCTCATTTATTGTACTTACTGAACTCAATTGCATATCTCTTTGGGGCCAGTAAATTAGTGGCCTCCCTATTTTCATTGTTTTGTTGCCCTTGGCCAGCTTCTCCCTCTTACATAAAAAAATCTAGTTAACACTTAGTTCTCTGTACTATTGGAAAAACTATAACCTGGTGTAACAAAAGAAACAAAAAGAAACAGAAAACACATTAACTATTCTGACACCACAAGAAAGTATAAATTCTCATACGAAAAAAAAAATTGACACAGTTGCATGTCCATTACTCAGGCTTATACAAGTTAGAATTCTCTCATTAGTACAGTTTTTGCTTCACCAATCTTTGTCACACAATAGCATGGGGGAACATCAGCACAATAGTACAGTGACCACAAGGCGAACCAACATAAATCCACCATATCTGATGCGTTTCTTGCAAATTACGACACGTGAAGCAATCTTTCCTATCACTCGCCACTGATAGTAAACCTCAAGAATGCCACAAAAAAAAGCTTCACAATAAGACCTTAGATAGCAATATATAAAAAATTAATAAATATAGTGAACACAATGTTAAACACGATTAATTCACACAAATCTTTAGAACACCAATATAAAGAAGAAAATGAAGGAGAAAAGTACCATGTTACCTTGCCATCACAAGAACACTTACCTTAACACTAAAATCATTCACAGGCAAGAAATAAACAGCTACACTAGTATTATTAAATAAACAGCTACACTAGTATTATTCAATGTCTCAAAAACTCAATTTCTCCACCTATCAACACAACACAACCTTTCAGACAACAATTCCCTTTTTTTCAATGACACTCAACTGTCCCCCATTCCTACACCAGATATCCTTGGTCTATCCTTTAATTATAATCTAAACTGGAAACTTCACATCTATGAAGTCAGGCATTCTGAGGTGTCTGTATAGGAGCCTTATCTGCCCATGTATGGAGTACTCTTCACATGTATGGGAGATTCCACTTACATTATCTTATTAGATAGGGTAGAATCAAAACATTTATATCTTATTAATTCCTCTCATATGACTGACTGTCTTCATTTCTGCATTTCTTACTAAGTTCTACCACTATTTTCATGCCAGCTGCTCTTTGAATCTTGCTAACTGCATGCCTCCCCTCCTTCTGTGGCCTCACTACACAAGACTTCCTTCTTCCTCTCACTCCTATTCTGTCCATCTCTCTAATGCAATAGTTAAGTGGTATTCTAAATTATTCACTCTTTTCTCTGGGAAACTCTATAATTCCCTAACTGCTTCTGTATTTCCATCTTCCTATGACCTGAGCTCATTTAAGAAGGAGGTTTCCAGACATCTACCATCCCATCCTTTTGGCAAACTCTCTTGAATTTGCTCACAGATTAGCATCTATATACATAAAAATGGGCATTTAGTCATTTTTGTTAGCCCTGGCCAGATTTCCTCTTTTATATAAAAAAATAAATAAATAGATAAACAATAACAAAACACACAGGGTTAGGTTAGGTTAGGTTAGGTTAGATTAGATTAGGTTGGGTTACATTAGGTTAGGTTAAGTTATATTGGGTTACGTTAAATTATGTTAAAGTAAATATTCAACACTCACCTGCCGCAGAGGAACCTTGAATGAGATGAAGCGTGTGCCTGGGATGATGCGACCCATGCTGGTGTACTTCTCCCACCTGCACCACATGGGAGAGAGAGAGTCATGAGTGAGAGGAATGAGACAGTGTGTTCATGCTAATACATATATAGACATACACCACATTTATATAATATCAGCACCACTTCAACTGGATTTACAAAAATGCATCACCATTGTCACCACACATTCCCTAAGCAAATGCAACATCGCAATCTACTCTTTAGAATTCCCATAAAAATAAGCACAAAATAGTCTCCATTGTACATGTCAAAAGTCGAACAAATCATCCTTATCTCTACATTCTTTCCAAAATACTCTTTTAAGCTGTATAAAATCACCCAATAATAATAAGAATGAATATAAAAACACGTCCCAGTATTGAAGGGGTTAATAAACTTTACATGCCACAATATATTCAGGTACAAACACACATACATACATACAGTGGATGGGAGAGGTTAATTCATTACAATGGCACTTTAACTGCCATTTGCTACAACTTTCCTTCATCACTAACCACTCTGAGACATTTCTTCTTGTTCTTAACCACTTCCAGACATACTGGCTAGAAATTGCAAAATCTATTCTCTTCATCCCTTGTTTTCATGTAGGTCATCATAAATATTTCATACATTGTTTTGACTCGTACAGCACCAGCAACATATATTTACGCAGCATGTCGTTGATGTGAATTTTGCTACCAGCGTATATGTACGTCAGGTTATTTGTGATTTTATTGCTCCCGTAGAGAAAGGTCAGCGTCCCATCCCAAGCATGTCTTTGTATACCCTGCTTTTCGTGCATCATTTCACCACCTCAGAGGTGCAAGACAGAGCGAGGTGGAGATGAGTGATCCACTGTGGCGACCCCCAAATGGGAATAGCCGAAAGAAGAAGAAGATTTCACCACCTCACAAGCATCACCAGATTGACCCAGAGAAAATTAGCAGCCCGTGATGAGTCAACGTGTCAAATATTTCTGAGTTTGACAAGAATTAAACAAATCACGTGTTGAATGATACGGTCTCAACATTAGTGATTGGCAAGGACAGTGGATAGTTTTTGGATAATGATGCGTCACTATCCTCATCATATTCAGACGATGGTGAGATCTATAGGCCCATCGATACAGACAGCTTAATACCATCATGTCTTGCACATAAATACAAAATTACAACACTTTATAGTCTCTGGAACTCCCTATCTGCTTCTGCATTTTCACCTTCCTATGATCTGATTTCATTTCAGAGGGAGGTTTGAAGACATTGACCCCATTCTTTTGGCTAACTCTCTTGGACCTGCTTGTGGACTGGCATCCATGTTTAGTAATTTTTGTTGACCTTGGCCAGATTTCCCCCCTTATAAAAGAAATCTTAATACTGTTTTACTAGGTTCACCCCTTTGCCTCTCCACGCTTCAAATGAGATAGAGCAATCTAGAAATTAGTAGAATGCAGTTTTTCTAAATATTTGACCTACATTAAAAAATAAAGATAAAAAAATAATCATAACAACAATGATAATCCAAATGTACGTTTTCAAAGAGTCACCAAGCCAACAAAGGGACGTCAGCATAGGTCAGCAATACAGGGGTCAGGTCAAGTCAGCCCAGCACTCGCCCTGACCTGACCTCCACAATATGGCACTCACCCAACAGACCGAATTCAAATTTTCAAACCTGTCCAACGTAGGAAATTCATCATCAACCTACACCCCATCTATAAATCTTTGCTTCTCACACACGTACTCTTGTTAATACCAGCAAAGTATTCAAAAAAACAGAAAATGGAAGAAAACTATCAACAATAACGATCTTTTAACTAACTACTTTCCAGGTACAGGTGTATGCAGAGGCCGTTCATTATACAAGTAAATAAAGCTACTCAATCCCAAATATCACACACATAATTCCTACAAAGAATCACACAATTTCAAAAGAGAAACGCAGGAGGAAGTAGTAGGCGTATTAACTAACTTTAATTACTTTACCCCCTTATTTCCCAAGTGTAACAGGTAATGAGGACTCTAAATATACAAGGAGGTAAGGCTATAGAAGCACCAAGCACACTGCATTACCTGTCTGGAACCGTATTCTTGCCAGCCATGATGAAGACGAGCACTGGAGCTATTTGCACCTTCCTGCCTCTCTCTGCTGCTGCTGATGTAAACACTCTGGGACACTCGCTTGACTCACTACCCGACAGGACATTCCTCAGTTTTTAATTCACCTGAGATATTTAGACCTTTTTACCATACTTTTAAGACGTAAAATTAAATAATGTTTTCTTATAGATTCAAGGATATTTTAATTCTCGTCGGTATTTTTGCAATGGAGGTGGTCATTTGGTTTATCCGTTGAAGGCAGGGTGAGGCGGGAAGGTTTAAAGTGAGGTCAACGCACCAACGAGATTCCGATTAAATATCCAGACACTGAGTCAGTACGTAGGGTAAGATGGCAGATGAATTATGAAAGACGTTCAGATATAGTGCAGTATTGCCTGTATGTAACATTTGTATAACATGCATGTACTCGTGTAACATGATATATTCCAAACGAACCCAAACTGACTA
Source organism: Callinectes sapidus (assembly GCA_020233015.1). NCBI lineage: Eukaryota > Metazoa > Arthropoda > Malacostraca > Decapoda > Portunidae > Callinectes > Callinectes sapidus. Next base: position 10,103,347 of record CM035211.1, on the reverse strand, counting down.
CAAATATTCAGTCAAAATGAACTACATCAAATATCTTATATATATATATATATATATATATATATATATATATATATATATTATATATATTTATATATATATATATATATAATATTAGAGATATATATATATATATATATATATATTGTCAGAATTCTATAGTAGAACTTTTATGATAACAAACAACTCAATATTTTCTAAGATGGGAAGGCTTGTGTGTGTTTGTGTGTGTGTGTGTGTGTGTGTGTGTGTGTGTGTGTGTGTGTGTGTGTGTGTGTGTGTGTGTGTGTGTGTGTGTGTGTGTGTGTGTGTGTGTGTGTGTTTAATTCATCTTTTTTATCAGTTATCCCGTCACAACACGCTTACATGTTCAACCATAGGCATGTGTAAACTCCTATTTAACACTAAAGACTGTAGGTAGCAAGGTGACTCAACGTATTGCTTAAATTCATCAATGTACCCCTGCACCACCCATGAGCCGCGGCAGCCAGTCAGTCAGCCAGTCACTCAAGGACAGGCGGGGAGCGGCGGGGTATAGGGACCGGCCGGGGTGTGAAGGGACTGCAGGCACGGTGGAAGTGGTTAGGCCAGCCAGGGGGGTGAAGGTAAGGTAAACGGTTGTGCTGTGCTGTGGTCACTTCTCAACAGACAGGTAGGCAGCCAGACACACATACAGAAATGGATACATACATACATACATACATGCATACACATAGGGTACACATACCGACTCAAAGGCTACATGTATACATTATTATATACTTACTTAGGCAGACAGACTGACACAAATAGATACTGATAGATGAACAAAGATGGACAAGCAGAAAGGCAGGCACGCAGGCAGACCAAAAAAGAGACATACATACATACACACATACCAGTACTTTGAGCATCACATAAGCAGATTAATCCCAACACAGAGACATATAGACAGATATACGAGTATTTCGAGTATCAGATAAGCAACAGCAGCAGCAGCAATAACAGTAGTAGTAGTTGTAGTAGTAGTAGTAGTAGTAGTAGTAGTAGTAGTAGTAGTAGTAGTAGTAGTAGTAGTAGTAGTAGTAGTAGTAGTAGTAGCAGCAGCAGCAGCAGCAGCAGCAGCAGCAGCAGCAGTAGCAGCATTTGCTTCAGCTGTTACTGCTAGTATAATCATTATTTAATTATGCTTTGGAAGAAAATAAGAACGAAACCGAGAGTTTATGTATACTTGTACTATATCTTTTTCCACAGCACTATAACATACAAAAATAAGAAAATAAAAAAATCCTAATTAACAATAACAACAGCACCACACTATACTAACAACTAGAATAACAACAATACCCCATCCCCTGGCCTTAGTTCGTCCCGCACTGTGTTAGGACAGACGGTGGTGCCCTGTGGAGGAGGACACCCAAGAAGTAGCCTTGGGGACGCGGCTCAGCACCCACGCCCTCGTCTCAGTGTCCACCTGAGTGTCTATTGTTCGGGTCTTGCGCAGCTGAAATACAAGATAGAACTGTTGGATCATGTAATGGCAGTGGTGATGACCCAATAAGCCAATAAAATACACGATGATACTTAACCCCAATAGTAATTTCGTTTACCAGCGTGAAATATCTGCAACTCTGTACCTAATACTTTTGATAGCATTATTTTTTTCTTTTGTGTAGGATGTAACGTTTTGTTCATACAGGTTTCTGATATAAGTTTTGTGTTCCTCATTAAGTTATGTTGGACCTCTATTACCTTAAAAACTCTTCTACATGAAGTTACAAGTTTTTTAAAAGATTGTTTTTAAATTTATACATTATTAACAGGAAAACACGCTTAAAAACTTGGCTTATCATATCTATAGCTGAAAATCGTGAGTATGACTTTCAAATTGATAGCAAACATAATAAAGTACATCATTCCGAGTGTTTCAGTTACCATTATAAGTTACCGAGACAATGCTTCGAATGAGGAAGCTCGAATCTCCACAATGAACTCAACCCAGTAGCGAGAGGACAGTGATGGGGGAAGGACGTGCTTACCTTCTCGTACACCTCGAAGGACGTGAGGTCGCCGACGTGGGGCTCCTTGTCTGCTGCACGTTGGAGGAAGTACTGCCTGACGGTAGGTGGAGGGCGGGGATGGAGGGGCTGAGGGTATGCGGGCGGGAGGACCGGAAAGAAGTGAGGATGTAGCGGCTTCTCGTGGCTTGAGTGGGAGTCAGTGTCCAGTGTGCCTTTACTGTTAGGGTCGAGGTAGTACTTCCTAAAGGGGCCTGAGTGAGATGACGCGTCCTTATGTTTGTCCTCGTCCTCGCCACCCGCTAGAAAATACTTACGAGGGCGCTGCCGTAGAGGGAGAATGACCGGGAAGGGCTGCAGGGGAAGTGGCGGGAAGGGATGAGGGTGTGGCGGTGTGTGGGGCGCGGGTGTGTCCGGGTAGGTGATGGCGCTGTTTGTGTGAGGCTCAGGAGCAGGCGTATCTGGTGTGGGAGCCTCAGGTTGGTGCGTGGAGGGTTCATAAGGTGGTGGTGGTGGGGGTGGGGGTGGGGGTGGTGGTGGGGGTGGGGGTGGGGGTAGTGTGGTGCTTGGGGCCAGTGTGCGTAGGGCGTTGTGGTGGATCTTCGAATGTGGCTCATACGAGAAGTGGTGATCGAACTCCCGCGAACCAGACACGTAGTTTTCCCTGATAGTCTGCAAAGGCTTGACGTGAGGCACCCAGTCGACTTCCTCCTCCGTCACTCCCTCCTTGGCCAGGATCGGAGGCGACTCCCAGATGGCGAAGAGCAGCTCCGGCCCGTCGGTGTCATGACGCTGGCGGGGGCGAGCTAAGGGCAGAGCGGAACGATAGTGGCGACCCTCCTTATCGGGATCCCAGATGTAAGGGACCCATGATGACCCGTCAGACTTTTGATCCACTTCTGTGTCTCCTACCGGTAGTTGGTGGCCCCCCACTGACGCCAGGCAGCCCCAATGTGCTGTGTGGCGAACAAAATCAGTCACTTGATGGGTATAATAGCAGATGCCTTAGCAGAATTAGCAAGGTCATGAAACTAGAGAAGTTAAGGTCGTTATTAAACCAGGCAAGTTGGCTGAGTGGTTAGGCCTGTGAACTTAAAAATATCGCGGGGCTTCAAACCTTATCAGAGAAATATTAAATGAGAGAAATATCACTGCGGTACAGATTACTACGCATTCATGTAGAATTTGTTAATCCTCTGGAAACAACTAAACTGTCTACACGTTCAGTTTCACTTTCAGCAGTGAGAACCTAACACGCACGGAACATAATAAAACAGTGAAGGATCTTAAAATGCTTCGACAACACACACCGCAACGATCATGTATAGTCGGATTTTGTGTCATCGGGAATGTCATTGATATTGACATCACTGGGCAGCGAGGATTGTAGACTTCGACGACTTGATTGAAGAAACTTTTACGAATTATCTAAGCGTGGAAGGATAAAGTTGTGCGCTGCTTTGAAAGGGAAATCAGTGAACAATTGTTACACCACGAGAACACATGGCAGGTGCAGACAGCGTTGCGGCGAGAGGAGGCTGGGGAAAATTGTATAGTTTCATTTATTCTTCACTTTCCCTTTTTGAGTCACGTGCATCTTACTGAATTTATGTAACCACAAATAAGTAACAAAATAAATGTATTAACAGCTACATATAACGAGACCTTACCCGAGTAATTCCCAGGCACATACTATTTATTTTCACTTTTCAATCGTGATTAACACAGTGAAGGAATCAGCATTGAAATTAACCTAACCTCTCTGTCTGATTAAGGCGATAATGTTATCTAAGTATTATCCATATTTATGTTCATGGATGAAGTAATTAGTCATTTGTGATTTATTAAGATATTCAGTGTGTGTATTCCTGATAGCTTTTTACTTTAAAATATTTTCAAAAAGCCACAAAAGATTAGATGATTTTTTCATGCATGTTTTGTCTTTGTTCTTCGATGATAGATAAGACTGCACAAAGTCTACTGAAGTTCTATCGAGTTGTTACGGGTGTTGGCTCTTACTTGTCATAAAAACACCATTCAAAACCACCATTCACTTCTACTAAGGATTAATGGGAAATAACACGTGTCACCCTAACAAAGAATTTTCCAGATGATATTGAAATAGCAGTGTTTTCATATTGGGTAATGTTTAGATTAAGTAAGTTCTAACGTTCCACCGCCAATCCCTTTATGGCACAGAACACAGTTTAAAAAAAAGTATAATCTAGCCCAGAGAAGAACATGATTTCAAAATTAGTGCATTAAGATAATTTTCATAATATCCTGAACTCCCAAAATTATGAGGAACTTAGATAAATCGTTGCCTTGTGTTCGTCTTACCTATGTGAGGGAAGAGCACAAAGATGAGCAGCGTCCTGCGTCCCTCCATTGTTGGCCACCTCGCGGACACTGACGCTTTCTGTCTCCTGCGAGTTGCGGTGCCTTCCTTCTACCGTCTCCTTTCCCTCCTCTCTCTCATACTTCTCCCACCACCACTCTCTCTCTCTCCTTCCCCTCCTCCTCTTCCAGTAAACACCTTCATTACATCCCCACATCTCCCAGTCTCCCCCACTCCTCCTCCTCCTCCTCCTCCTCCTCCTCCTCCCCCTCCTCCTATAGTCTTCATTACATCCCACGTAATGACACTCCCTATTCGGGTTTCACAAAGGCTAGACGTATATTTGTTATGATTTCATGGACACATAACAAGAGTAAGTCACAGATGGAGGTTTGGTTCTGCTAGCCAACGGTCTCTCCCCTTCCTCTTCGTTCGTTTCCATATGTCTCGTTTGGTTTGATTTGATATTCTTGGTTTCTTCAGTTTATTATATCTAGATTTAGTTTAGTTAAGATATTCGATGTGTTAACTCATTTTATTCCTCCTTTTTTTTCTCCCATCTATTTATTTATTTATTTCGTATTTCATTGCTTGCTTCGTTTTGTTTATTATAATTCATCTGGAAATATTTCGTATCATGGCATCTGTTTCATCTTAATTTTTTTTTTTGCTCTGTGTGTCTATTAAGTAAACCCTCGATCCTTTTCTTAAATTTTAGAGGCCACAAAGTATCAGTTAGGTTTTGAAAGTATTCTTCCCCATTGGTATTATAGAAACCTCAACACATCTCTAGAATAATAAAACACGTGCTTGACAATCATATGAACTCTTCCCACAACACATTTTGACTTGATTTTCATTCCTTAAGAAGAAAATTTTACTTTCTTGTTTTTAGATTCCTGAAATTATTAATAAAGTTTTCAGAAGCATTTTCCTTATTGACGCCGTGAAATTCCCTAGGTATCACGGTTTTTCTTGCGACCATTAAAAACTTGAAATCTACATTGAATTTCAACACGATACATTTTTTTCTCAATGCAAAATTCTTGTCACTATAATCAAGAAAACTTCCATGAAAACCAGGACGAAACTCCATTACAAGCTTTGTATTCCCCCCATCAATTATACAATCCATCTATAGCTAGAACCACGAAAAAAAAAAATCCTTCAAATTTTCAGTCACTTCCATCACAGCTTGCTAAAATTATGTAAGACACTGAAAGTTTGGGCGAATAGAGTCCAAGGTTGTTTCTTTTGAAGGTGGTGGTGGTGGTGGTGGTGGTGGTATCTCTCATCTTCACTTTCTATTTGTTTTGTGACTCGACACAAATTTGTTTCGAAGAGTGAAAGTGAATTGATTGAGTACTGCCATTCTCTCTCTCTCTCTCTCTCTCTCTCTCTCTCTCTCTCTCTCTCTCTCTCTCTCTCTCTCTCTCTCTCTCTCTCTTTGTGCCTTATGTATTACACACATACTTTTCAACAGAAAAACCCGTTATTCTGGAACGTACATAGTAGTAGTAGTAGTAGTAGTAGTAGTAGTAGTAGTAGTAGTAGTAGAAGTAGTAGTAGTAGTAGTAGTAGTAGTAGTAGTAGTAGTGGTGGTGGTGGTGGTGGTGGTGGTGGCGGTGGTGGTGGTGGTGGTAGTGGTAATAAAAATGAGCTAATAGGGGTAATGACGCAAGGTGTGGGGA
>CM035211.1:10060656-10090430 GCA_020233015.1 Callinectes sapidus | reverse complement strand
ATCGACAAGTCCATTTATTATAGCCATTTATCTTCCCTTCCATCCATCCGTCAGTCCTAGAAACCTTTTTTTCAACTCATTTTTTTCCCCATGTGTCCAGGCAGGCGTAAGGCAGGAACTGTATATGTACATAGACCACCAAGTATACATAGTAGCATCCCCGTAGCTGCTCCACGTAGGTCGGGTTTAAGGTTTATTGTAGATGTATTATTGTAGTGACCCTTACTTAGCCTATATATACATACACACACACCCTACCCTGCCGCCTCAGTACTGTAGACCCCCTGTAGAAGATAGAGCGACGCAGCACTTGTATAGAGCACCGCTGGGTTGTACTGTATGTAGGAAGGAGTACTGTACTGTAGGAAGTGGCATGAGTACTTGAGGAGTGACGCTCAAACAGAAAACGGGATGATGACGTCAGTTTCCTCGCGTCATCACCCATCCCCTCCCCATTTCGTCCCCTCCTCGTGCGGTCCCTGAAGGAGGGGATTGGGTGACTGGAGGCCTGGGGATGTGTTTCAGGGAGTGAGTGTTGAGGATTGGTACCCGCGTGACCCGCTAGAGTGCGTGACGTAATGACAGGTGATGCAAGGTGAGACTCAGCAGGTGTTGTGTGTTGGCTGTGTGTTCGTGAGACGTGAGGCGGACTGAATTCACTGTAACTCGGCCAGAGAATTTTATCTGGTCCCTTGCAGCTACTCTCCCTCCCTCTGCCAGTCTCTCCAAGGTCTCTCCCTCCTCCCCCTGACCGCCCCGGGGCACACATAGCCTTGGGGCACTTCACTGTACATCACGACTTGCATGCCGCTGTATAAATGTTGACCCAAGTGGCTGGCTGGCTGGCTGGCCTGGCGCGGGTGTGCTCTGGGTGGTGGCGGCGGCTCCTGACTTCGCCGCTGCCCGACTACTGCCGCCACCCTCGCCACCGTGACCCGTCACCACCACCACCACCACCACCACTACCACCACTGCCACTACTGAACTGACGCCCTCCACCTCCCGACTTGTCCTTCCTGACGACCTTTGCTTCTCTCCCCTCCTCTCCCCGCTACGGTTCTCGTCTGATACTCAAGGTCCAGGTCCAGGGGCGTTATCGTACCCTCAGACTGCCAACAGAAGATAAAGGTCGAAGTGATTATTGTAAAAGGAAACAGAGTATGAATAATGGAATGTAATAATAGCAAGGGAAATTACAAATGAAAAGTATCTCCGAAACAAATGTTGACATTAAGTATATAATGAAAAAGTAACTTAAAAGGATGGAAAATGAAATGAAATGAATAAATTGAAAACGAATGATGAATTATCGTACTAATAGTAGATAAATGTTGGAATAATGGTAATAAAGAGAGAAGTCGATTGGAATATGGATGATAAAATGAAATAATAGGAAATAAAATAAAGTTATAGCAAAACAAAATGAATAATTACATGGAACAATAAGATAAAGAAAACCCAAACCTAAGAAAACAGCATATTAGATAACGAGAAAATTAAATGTAAAATACAAAGAAAAATTATATAAGGAACACAAAAAATCGTAGAATCACTCAAATCATAAACAATAATAACAAAATGGCTAGAGAGAAAATATATAGTAAAATAATACAATGATGAAAAAAAAGAAGACTAATAACAGAATGAACACCAAGGTCTGTATAATCTTACTCCGGGGCATGGAAATAATTAATGCTCATGGGAAACATAAATCAACGTATGCGTCAAGTCTTCTAATTACTTTATAGGAAAAAAGTCACGTGCACTCCAGACTATAAAAACAAATAAGTAGATAATGAATAAGAACATCACAATAATTCAAATCATTGCCTTGTCACATATACATTTCAAGTTGTAAGGGTAAATAAATGAATGCATGAATACAATTTGATAGGTAAAAAGTCTTCATTATTTTAATCATCATCTAGCCTATTAAAAGAAATTGATAAATAAATAAATAAATGTTAGCTAAAAGCGTAACAAATTCATTAATCATTCACCCCTTCAGCCTCTTCTTAGTCAGATACTTAAATGCTCACTAAGTGCACTTGATAACACTTAATACTTTAAATTATTTGCAACAGAAATTAAATCAAGAATGAGTACATTAGTAAACTAAATATTTATGAGTGACATACAGCAAATTTCAAGGAAACTTCATTGTAATAAAGATATAATTGTAATAAAGAGAAAAAGCAATGAAATTATATTCTGAACCATACTGTGATAACTTCAAATGCCAAAGAGGTGCTTTGCTGGATCGTTTCGTCTGTTAATAATGTAAAGATCTTATCACTATGTCTCTGAAAAGGTAAAAACGCTCTTAGATACCGGTGTCACTTCAACTGGAGCGTTTGCTAAGTCGAGGAGTTGCGGCGCATAAGAGTTTCAGAATACGACCTCCTCCTCCTCCTTCTCCTCCTCCGGGTGAAAAGTTGAGGTGTGTTGGCGGGGAATAAGCGTCATTGTGTGAGGGAAGGTTTAGCGGCTGTGTGAAGATTCCATAATGACATTGTGACGTGTTGGGGAATAATTAAAGGAACGCCTGACCACTATTTTTTTTAATGTTTCGTATCCTCTTAACATTTTTGCGTCTGATCACGGATACATTTGATAAGTTGGAGTGGAAGTTGTGATTTTCAAAGGTTGGCAAAGAGAAGGGAGAGAGGAAAAAAAAACAGTTTGATTATGATGACGTAAGTTACAGAAAATACTGATGATAACAATGAATAAAACAATTGATAAAAAATTGCATTGTCTTGGAATGACAAAGAATATAATGATGATGATGATGACGATGATGATAGGAAAAAAACTTCCTTACCGGACCTTGATTTTCAGATGATCCAAATTTATTTCTTTCCCTCTCCCTTCCTTCCTTCCCTCCCTTCCTCCTCCACTTTAGCACCTATTACGTGTTGTGACTCCCCTATTCCTTCCTTCCTTCCTTCCTCTGTATACCAATATAACCAAGGTTCATCTGTACAAAAGAGAAAAAAGTAAAGGAATTAATTATTGTTTTTTCTCTATCTCATTTTTTACAAGATTACACTCACCACTTTCATTTCTTTTCTTTTACTCCTCTCTTTTTAGGCTGTTTTCAAAAATTAACCTAAGTTTTTTAAAACATTCGTGCTTGATTTTTCCCCATGATTTCATTTTTTTATGTATAGATTTCTCTTCTTTCCTTCTTTCCTGCCTTCCTGTCTTTCTCTCGACGTGATATGATCAGAAGTTGTGTCTAAGGGTCTGGTGTGGTTCCTGTAGTCCCCGTCCTCCTCCTCCTCCTCCTCCTCCTCCTCCTCCTCCTCCTCCTCCTCCTCCTCCCTGTCATCATCCTCTTCATCCTCATCCTCGTCCATTTTATTATTTTTTCCCCTTCGCTTCCTTGTTCTTGTCGTTCTACTCCTCCTCCTCTAGTTTGGTTATCCTTTGTATTCCTTTGTATTCCACCTCCTTTATCTCTCTCATTACTACCTTCCTCCTAACTTACATTTACCTCGTCACCCACCTATACCCTCTCCTCCCAACCTATACCCTCTCCATTACCTCCCCTCCCCATACCCCCTTTCTACCACCCCCTACCCTTCCCCTCAGGCATCTCAGGGAGGCCATCCACTCCTCCCCACGCCCCCTGAGGCTCCCGTGTCACACTCTAATTAAGGTGGAGGAGGTGCAGTGATCCTGACGGTGAATTAATGTGCTGGGGGTGAGGACACGTGGCTGAAAGTCCGCCTCTTCCCCATACTCCTGTGTGTGTGTGACGGATTGGTTAATGAATGTGCGCACTTAAGTTTTCTATCCTCCTTCTCCTCCCAATTGCTCTCCACCTCCTCCCCACTCCTCTCCTCCTCCTCCTCCTCCTCCTCACATGTCCCCCGTTATCACCTCACGTCGCCTCTCTCTCCTCACTGTACTAGATGTTTAAACAAGAACTTTAATTTTCCACACAGCAGAGATATGTTTGTCTTACGTGATGTGTGTTGCTTACTTCTTACAGATCCGGAAAAAAGGCTCTACAACTTTGACCGTAAGTTTAACAACCTTCACCCTTCACCACTACCACCACCTCCACCACACCACCACCACCACCACCACTACCACCACCGCCGTGCCCCACCCCTCCCATGGCCAGGCTCCACGTCTGGCATGTGGCCACTACCTGGATTGAATAACCCATTACAAGCATCATTTGAATTGCCTAACCAGTGGAAGTTCAAAATTGCCTTGCCTTCACTAACGCCTACAGCCCTTCACCACCACCACCACCACTGCCGCCGCCGCCGCCGCCGCCGCCCCCGCAATGCACCGCCACCACCACCTTCGTTCCCCATCTGGTTTATTCCCTGGCGGCGTTGCAACTCGCATGTTTTGATGTGTTGCAGAGGGTTTTGTGTTGCTCTGCGTGTGGTGTGCGTCGCCGTGTGCGTGTTTGGTGAGCGTGTGGTGTGCGGAAGGTGACGCCGAGAGGACTTTGTTGTGTTGTCCTGGTGGTGTTGTGGTGAAACAGGGTGTGTGTGTGTGTGTGTGTGTGTGTGTGTGTGTGTGCGGGAGTCACCACGAGCTCCACACACATTCACATACACACCACCACCACCACCACCACCACCACCGCCACTAATACCACCACCGCCGCCGCCGCCGCCGCCCCCGGACTAGCCTGGTCCTCGCAAGGTCAGACACAACTCGCGGCTCAAACCTTCGGGCGTTCACCTGTCACACCTCAGACTCAGGAGAAAAAGAAAAGTAAAAAGTAGCACTCGTCCTTTTTCCCCATTATCCTCCCTAATGCGGTGTGAAATCAGGTGTTCAGATAGTAACTTGAGGGTCAGGTTTTGCATAAGGTACAGTGATTACAGCAGCGTTCACTACTCACATCTCAGACTTGGAAAAAAATAGTATTCGTCTTTTTTCATATATTTTTTTCTTAATGCGGTATTGAATAAGGTTGTTCTGAGAGTAACTTAAACTGGTGTGAATAAATGGCGGTGATTAAAGCATGTGTGTTAAATGATGCATTATGATTAGAATGTTAGTTACTGCGTTATTGTTATTCCCTCTTATTTCAAACCACACTCCAAAATGCATCACAACTCATTGAAACTTTGCCGTATAAGAACTAAAAACAGAAAGTATAAACTCTACATATACCACCTGAAGAAATAAAAAGCGCTTCACTTTAAGGTTAGAAAATAAAAGATTCTGAACAATAACGACAAACGCCTGTACACTGATAAAGAAATATAAAGCACATGAGTATCCAGATGACATCCTAGATAAGTATAAATTCGGAATCTCCTGAGCACTGGTAAAAGAAAATATGAAGCGTGTGAGCATGTAGAGTACAGAGTAATGGAATCTGCGACCTTATAAGGGGGATCAGGACATGATGGTCCTTGCTGCTGGTGACGATAAGGGAGTGAAGGCATTGGAATCTGTAACAATTGGAATCTCTGTCTGACCACTGATGAAGGATGAAAGTAATGTAGTGTTCTTTTTTTATTTATTTATTTTTTTATTCATTTATCTATTTATTTATTTATTTGCGATAATGTGAGGTGTGACAGTAGTGTGACTTGAAATTTTAAAAAATGGAGTATATATTTTTTTATTTTGTTGTTTTTTGTGTTTTTGTTTTTGTTTTATCTTTGTCTCTTTTCCATTTGAATGAATAGAAAAATATAGAATACGTAGTCAAATATAGCAATGATGAAAGATAAGAGATAAAAAAGATCTCATGAATTATAAAGAATGACGAAAACAAATAGACCACGGACAAATAGGAAAATATACAACGAAATAAAATCATAATAAATACAGAAAAAGAGCTTAACAAATACGAAAAAAATAAATAAATAAACCTACTAGTTAACGAGGTAATAGCAAGTGTTTCGCTCGTTACTTAGGCGTTCTCTTCCCAGTAACAGCGAAGATCAGAAACAAAACAAAACAGAAAACAAAAAATGGTGGAAAAGTTGATACCCTTCCCCCCCCGCCCTTCGCCACGCCCTCCGTCACACCTTTCGTTTTCTCTGCTCTATTACCACCATTAATATTGTTTTACCCCTTTAACATCCGTGCGTGCGTGCGTTAGTGTGTGCGTGCGTTGACGTTTGAAGATTGATCCCCTAACTAAATGAGTCTGCTGTGTCTTGAGGATGATGATGATAGTGAAGGTCATGATGATAGTGATGCTGCTGCTGATGATGATGAAGATGATGATGATGATGATGATGATGCATGTGGTTGCCTGCATGTCCGCCTTTTGCTTGCCACTTGGAATGAAGAAAAACAAAATTCGTGCATGATTTGCTTGTTAATTTATATATATATTATTTACTTTTTTCCCCAATCAATTTTTCCCTCCCTCCCTCCCTCCCTCCCTCCCTCCCTCCCTTGTGTACCCCCGTATATTTTGTCTTAATGCTCCTTTTCTTCGTCTTTCTCCATCTCACCTTCCCTCTTCTCTCTCACCCACTGCCTTTTTCTCACCCACTAACACCTTCGATGCTCTGTCTCTCATTTCTCTCTTCCTATTTACCTCTTCTCCCTTCCTTTTATCTCCCACACCGTCCCCTCCCTCCCCCACCTTCTCTTCTTCCCTCTCTCTTTACCTTCTCTCCCCCCCCTCTCTCTCTCTACTCAAACCTACGCTTCATTGTTATTGTTTTGTTTACCTCACCTTACACGTTACTCCCTCTTCACATTCTGTCCCTTTTTTTATATATTTCCTACGAGACTTTGGTTTTATTTCACTCTGATTTTTATTTTTATTTTTCTCCCTCGTGATTTTTTTTCTTTTGTGAACTTTTTTTTATTTTCCATTTTCAGTTGCATCGCTCCAGAATAGGTCGTTGGAAAATATATGCTTTTTTTATATTTTTCTTCGTCTAATTCCTTTTTTTAAGGTTCCCTCCTCCCTCCCTCCCATTTTCTTTTTTATTAATTTATTTATCTTTTTTTTTCATTTATTCATTTATTTACTTATTGGTCTATATGGCTTTTGACAGGTCAAGGTTTGTTCTTTGTATCATTTTTCTTATATATTTGTTTATATATATATTTTTGGTTGCATTTTTGAGGACATGCGCATGGTTGGAAGTTGTTATTTTATTTTACTTTTTTTCTTTTTCTTTTTTTTCCCTGTGACACGTTTGTAGCTTGTGGTGTTTTGCGTATGTGTGTCTGTGTGATGGCGTGTTTGCCTTGTGCTTATTATTGTTTTCCCTCGCACACTGGAATGGACCTCTTGGCCTCTTTCTTTTTCCAGGGAAGCTAAGCAGAAGGTTCTCGCGCGCCTGCCTTTTGATTCGTAACTCAGCCTCGCCTCAGCTGTTTCAACCGTAATTTGCCCCGAGCGATGCCATAACTGAATTATTTGCCTGCGCGTGACACTAAGTTCTCAATAACTGATGTCACTTGTTCTGAAAATTTTTAACGTGATTCAGTTCCTAATGTTATTATTATGTAAACAATGCTTGCACCTAACAGTTAAGTTCTCGGTAACTGGTGTCACTTCCTCTGAAAATCTATAACGTGTTTGAATTATCAGTATCAGTCTGTCATTCACAATAGAGTATTGTTTTTTGTCGAAAGGAAGTTGAATAAACTGATAATCTGTTTCAGTTTACTTTGCTTATTTAATGTATCTTTTTATTTTCTTTAAAAAAAAATAAGAGACATTAATGACTATTTTTTCTTTGTCTTCCACGTATTGAATGATTAAGCTACAATTTCTATTACAAACAGAAGTGCACAAATTTCTGTTCCTTTCACATGAAGGAGAAACGAGGAAAACAGGAACAAAGAGCCATATAATCACTCTCCCATGCGTCCTGTACACCGACACTATTGAAAACTAAAACTGCTCCCTAATTGTCAGACTTCACTGATAACAAATCATTAGTATGTACAATTTTTATAATATGTAGTTTATCGTTTTTCTTTTAGTACTTTATGTTCGATTTCAAGAAAATGTGACACCAGTGATTCAGTAAACCATCTCTTGCCTGCAATAGTCTTATTGTTTTTTTTTTGTTTTTTGTTTTTTTCTTTTTTCTTCATTCTTTTCCTGTCTGCGTTTTTTTTTTCCAGCTTCCGGTACAATCTCGACATTTTGTGATAAGTTGACTGCCCACTTCTAATTTATTCTTTTTTTACGAAGAACCAGAGACGATCCTTTTTTTTTTTTTTTTTCGTCTTCTTTCCAAGGATTTGACTCAAAGGTTCTTAAGTTTCCTGTGTTGCTCTTATTTTATCTGTAATTTCCCGGCGCGAAGTCAAGGGTTCCTGAGGTCTTCAATGCGTCGCGTTAGCTTTTTAATATCGTGACGCATTCGATGACTGTTTTTGTTTGTCTTTACACTCTCCTTGATTGGCGAACACAGTCAGGTTGGTATTCAGAAACACTACTCTCACCGTGATCATTTCCTAAGGCTATAGAGATGACTAGCTGGTTTATTAAGAGTGATTCTCCTATTAATAATGAAAAAAAAAAAATCTATTACTAGAAACATAAGAATCCCATTAAAACCAGTGTCACTTCAATTGGAGCCTTTGGAATGCGGCGCAGAGGTGTTTCAGAATACGGTTCAGTCTCATCAGTCTTCGCACAGTGGCGTTGCTAAGCACTGCGAGGAACCCCCGGACGGACGCGCCTCTCAGTGTGTCTTGGCGGCACTGCATGAGTAGCGACAAGGGCAAGGAGGCACTGGATCTGATGACCGCTCCACTTGAATACATGGCATCCATTTCTCTCTCTCTCTCTCTCTCTCTCTCTCTCTCTCTCTCTCTCTCTCTCTCTCTCTCTCTCTCTCTCTCTCTCTCGGGCTCGACCGTCGTCTTTTTTTTCTATTATACACATTGCGAGTTCGATTTTGCCCGTTATTCGTGTAAAGAACCTTGTTAAGCTAAAATCATAAATTCTAGAAATTGTTTAATAATTCAGGTGTTTGTTTACATAAGAGTAACAATTTCCCAGCAAGAGATTTAGTCATTAGTCAGCGCACGATTTCACCTTACGGTTCTACTGGAGGGTGGCGCTTGTCTCCACGCCACCTTAGAAGGTATCACATTATCTTGGCCTTAACGGAGAAGTAAATTGCACTTGTAGCCAAGAGTTACACCCTCGTCAGGAAGGTAAATGATCGCGTCACTTTATCAGACGCGCCTCGTGGCTTTGCGCTAACTTACCGCCGCGTCTGCAAGTTTAATGGTTCTTTCACCAAACGAGACACGGAAAGCGAGTTCCTACGAACCAGTGCCACGTCGGGAAGTCATCAGATTCGCGCCTAAACATTGCCCTCCCGCTCTGCTTGTCTCCCTCCCTCCACACACCACCGGATCGGCCTCTGGCGTGCTTTGGCCTGGCGCAGGTGGCGGCCTCGCCTCCATGAATGCTGCCTGTCTTGTTGCATATCAATGTGAAGATTGTCTTTGTTCATTTTCTTTGTTTTGCATCAGTAGTCAGTGCAATCTTGGCCTCTGCTGCACCTCCAAAATTAGATGATAAGATGTAAATATTAAGTTCTTTTTCTCATGGTTGCCGTTCTTTTGGAGCTTTTTTTTATTATTATTCATTTTCAGTTCATTCACCACAGTCGGTATGTGTGTTTTATTTTGTTCTAGGTTTGAGTTTGTTTTTCTTGTACATAGAGTTTTAATAATAACCAGAACTTGTGTGTTTGTGTGTCTATAATACTATTTGTTGTATATTAATGTTTTGTTGTTCTTGTTGTTTTGCTTTGCTAACGTCAATGTCTCAACTAAGAGAAAACTTATGATTACAAAAGTTGTCAAGAGACACAACTTGGATAAAGGAAGGAAAGACAACAACAAAAAAGCTTCACATGTGCTTGTCAAGTCCCTCAGCTGTCACTTCAGTGTTCTAATTATGTTGAAGCTTTATACTTTGCTTCATGAATACTTCACAAAACACCATAACAAGTGTCTAAGCAACTCGTTAAG
The DNA here is from genome assembly GCA_020233015.1 of Callinectes sapidus. Lineage (NCBI taxonomy): Eukaryota > Metazoa > Arthropoda > Malacostraca > Decapoda > Portunidae > Callinectes > Callinectes sapidus. Next base: position 10,080,464 of record CM035211.1, on the reverse strand, counting down.
AAGGTAGTTTGGCGGGGCGTGTGACGTGCTTCCCCTCACCGCCACCTCTGCCATCCCCGCCACCACCACTACCACCACTGCTTCAGCTAACCCGCCTCGCCCTTTGCAGATAGCGACAACAACCTCTCGGAGCCAGCTGAAGACGAGATCAAAGATGGACAGTGGCTCGGTGTTACCCTCAAGAGCCAGGGACCGGGAGGCAAAGTGCTGGTAAGGCAGGCAGGCGCGCACACACACACACACACACACACACACACACACACACACACACACACACACACACACATACACCTGTTATTGATTGTATTTTTGTAATGCAGTTTCCTTTCTTTTTTTTAACCACAATTATTATAGGTCACCATGATTTAATATTTGTTTTGAACGTATATTATGTATTAGTTTTTTTTTTTTCTTCTTCTTCTTCTTCTTCTTCTTCTTCTTTAGCTTTTACACAAGCGAGAAATGTGTGTCAGTGCATTTGTCAGTTGATGTTAATCCATTGCACGTGTGTGAACAGGTACCAAGGCATGCGTGGCCAAGGTACGTGGCTTTGATGTGACAGGGACGGACGTCTAGACTCTGGAGAATACATTAAAAACAGCCAATATGTTTTACCAAAGCTTGTTGGAAGTACGAAAATGAGATTCTAAAACGTTGAAAAATAGTAGATATAAGAACACTTTTTAGAACAGTTAGCCCCAAAGTACTTACCTGCCATCATCTTTAGTTGGCATGGAAGATTAGATACGAATACAAGACAACGAATGTGTGTGGTGAAAGGTGACTATGTGAAGCAGCGGGTTCACACACACACACACACACACACACACACACACAGGCCCCAAAAAGGCAGAGGCAGCGTGAGCAGCGGGGTGCCAGTGTTCCAGAGCATGTGACAGGAAAGTAAAAGGCGAGTGTTAGTCATTCCTCTCCCAGCAGCTGCCGTGTTGCTATTCTCTCCCCCGCTGCGCCTACTCCTTGTGCTTGACGATTGATCGCTGCAAGGGAAAAAGAAACTGAGAATAGTGGTGATTAGAAGTGATGAAAGACACTTATTAATCATAGCAAGGAAAGAAGTTGAAAGTAATGCTAGTGATAAATAAGAAATTAGAAAAAAAATATAAGCATTTTGCATTTATCTGAAGTAGATGAATTTAGTATAATGATTGAGTGGAGAAATAAGAAAGTGAGTCATATTTAGATAAACGGTCATTATAAATGGTTGTGAAAATATTGAAGAAAAAAAAGAACGACGAAGTATAGAATGAGGTAGACAACCACTAATCATTTAGTAATACTTTGATGGAGAAGCAGAAGAGTAATTGCAATAGAAGTGAAACTGGAAAAAAAAAAAAAAAATCATCAGTTTCTTGAAGCAAAGCAAACAGAAACAAGTACAGAGATATTAAAACGCAAGGAAAACAGTAGGAAAAAAGTGTCGTAAGAAAGAACAATAAAATGTCACGTAATCAGTGAAGCAGAGAGAGAGAGAGAGAGAGAGAGAGAGAGAGAGAGAGAGAGAGAGAGAGAGAGAGAGAGAGAGAGAGAGAGAGAGAGAGAGAGAACAGTACCACAAGAGAAAGAACAGTAAAGTCTTTAGTAACCAGTGAATCCAAGAGGTCACAAGAGGAGGAAGTGGCAGCGGGTGATAGTGTCAAGAGGTCAGGCCAGGTAGCGTCTGGGAGTGACTGTCAAGCGCGGCACTCCTTCAGCAAGCGGCGGTCAGGGACTTTCAGGGTCAGTGCCAGGCAGCGTGAGGGGCTTGGGAAATGAAGCTTCAGTGAAATTTGCAGGTGACCCGTGAAGTGCTTTGTTTTCCTTCTTATTCCTTGTTTATTTGCACTTCTGCTACTTTTTTTTCCCCCCTTTTGTTCTCATAATGTACGTTTTTTCCTGAGTTTCAAATTAGCCGCTTTAATTCTGCACTTTTTTAAACCCTTAGTGAGTATAGTATGTAATCGGTGTTCATAGCCATTAGTTAAGCTCTTGATGGTGATTTAATGTCCAGCGAAGCAGAGGAGGGGGAGGGGGGGAGGTATGAAAATAGGAGGGACTGTAGGGTTTAAAGTTATAGTAAGATGTATACTTTTGTGGAACGCTTTATTAGTTATTTAGTTAAAGAGGGACTGTCTAGTTATATCGTCGAAATAAAAAGGCCTTTAATAAGTGGAAAAAAAGTTCAAATATTAAAAACCCACTGACGGTTATTATAGTCTTTAATGTATTATGGTATAGATGTACTATACACTTTGGCAACCAGTTGTTGCGTTTGGCCAGCCACGGCCATGCAGACTGACAATAAGTTGGTTGGAGCTTTAACCCTGCTTTAAAAATGTCTTCAAACTGGTATTCACAATGTAACACCCGTGTTGTGCGTTGTGCCCAGGTGTGTGCCCATCGCTACATCAACAAGGGGCCGGATTTCCAGTGGGGATTTGGTCTCTGCTACATCCTGTCCAATAACCTCGATGTCTTGGAGGAATTGGAGCCTTGCAAGGGGAAGCCTGTCAGCAGGTAAGCTTTTACCATTATCTTCTGTGTTCAACGTATCCGTATGCTGTTGTATAAACACTTGTGAACTGATCTTAGGATTTGGCAACCATTTATATTTTCAGTGCATAAATAACAGTGGCAGATCCAAAGAAGGGGCCTGATAGGCCTAAAGTTTGTTTGTTTGCTGTGGTTTCAGATATCTCAAAACTTGTATGAATATACTAAGAATGTTAGAATGAATATATGAAAATATATGAAACAACTTTCCAAAAATACTACAGTATTACTTATCCTTATTGAGCAATGCTAATCTAATTATTCAGTCATTGATTAAACATTACTGGTTGTATTACCTACATGAAAATAACTGTGTTTAACATAAAAATGCCCCCAAGATTGCTGATTATTAAAAAAACAAAAGGAACCTTCCAGCTGATAAGGCTTGCCACCAATCCCAATGGGTAAAGGGATTCAGGGTAGCCCCACAGAAAATTTTGATCCTGGATATCCCACTGGTATATGTTTTATGCCTCTTTCAAATAATGTTTATCATTATTATCATTATTATTATTATTGTAATTGTTATAAGCAGCAACTTTTTTTCACTCCCTCTTAATCTGTTCCTCCCCAGTGGTCACCTGCAGTATGGGTTCTGCCAGGCAGGGACCAGTGGCATCCTGTTGGAGGACGAGGTGGTGCTGGGGGTACCGGGGCCCTTCACCTGGAGAGGCACTGTCCACACCTCCAACACTTCTGACAACTACCTCATCAGGGACAAGACACAGTACTTTGGACCTGTCACAGAAGCTGACTCTCCCGTTGACAAATACAGCTACTTAGGTAAGACACACACCCACACACACAATAAAAAACACCTCTATATTAGATAGTAAATGGTATTGAAAAGCTGGACAAGCAAAACATGGTGATAATGGAGGAACAAACCAGACAGATGAGGGGACACTCAGGGAAGATCATAAAGAGTCGGTGTTTAAAGGACACAAAAAAGTACAGTTTTCAACAAGAATTGTGGACACTTGGAATGGTTTAAAAGAGGAGGTTGTTACAGCAACCAGTATTCATAAATTCAAGGAAATGTTGGATATATGGAGATATGGAGAAAGGACACTATGAGCCCTGCTCAACCCCTGTAATACATCTAGGTAAATACACACACACACACACACACACACACACACATGAAGAAAATAGACAGATGAGAGGACACTCCAAGATCAGAAGGAGTTGGTTTTAAAGGACAATATAAAGTACTGTTTTCCACATAGAATTAGGAACATTTGGAATGGATTAAATGAAGAGGGTGTTACAGCAACCAACATCATAAATCTAAAAAAAATGTTGGATGAATGGAGATATGAAGACAGGACATGATGATATAATATAACACAATTAGTAGATAAATACACACCCAACCAGCCAGCTAGCCAGCCAGCCAGCCAGCCATAACACCTCCCTCTCCCTCACAGGCTATTCAGTAGCTGCTGGACGCTTCTTTGGGAACTACATGTCATACGTGAGTGGTGCACCAAGATCACAGGGAATAGGCCAGGTTGTGTTCTTTGGGCGAGTGAAGACTGGAGTCAGTCTGCTGCGTGTGGATCTCATCCTTAGCGGAGAGAAAGAGAAATTTGCCTCCAGCTTTGGCTATGAAATCCTGGCTCTTGACATCAATGGTGATGAGTGAGTACTACCATTGAGGGTTTATGGAAGTTGATATTTGTGTTGACTTGTCTTGCAAACCTGGCTGTTCTTTATCTCTGTTTATATATAATATATATATGTATATATATATGTGTGTGTGTGTGTGTGGTTGTAATGTAATCTTTCCATTAGCCACGTGGATCAGAGTCATACTAATACATTATTTCTTCAGTCTTGACGACCTTGTGGTGGGTGCCCCCTTTTACTACACCAGCCGGGCCAGCGGTGCCATCTACGTCTACATGAACAAAGAAGGCGGCTTCCAGGAAAACCATCCATACACCAAGATAGAAGGTCTGACTCAACAAATGCATTGCTTATCTCTCTCCTGATCATCCTCCTTTGATCTCCCTTTCCTCCTCTTATGATTTTTTTCCTTTCTCTTAATCTTCCTCTGTTGATCTCATTTCTCTTGATCCTCTTTTGATCATCTCCTCATCCTCCTTCCTTTCTCATAGTCTACTTTCAGATATACTCAATTCTGCTTTTCATACCAGTAGTAATTCTTATTAATCTTTTAGCACAAATTTGACATATAAACCACCAATTCCCATCATCTTTTCTCAGCCAAATTCAAGAGTGAAGACAAATGGTAACATGATGAAGGAGGCACTTTAATCATTGTATTCAAAACTAAGATTGGGAGAAATACTAAGAGTACATCATGTTTGTTTAGATCTTATCATGTCACTGGAAAGACTGATGTAAATATATTCCAGAGCCTATTGTGTGTCATGTAGGTGTTGAAGATTACTATGATGTTGTTCTCAGCTGAAATATGTATATTTATTGAGTACTCAGCATGTGTTATGTATGAGAGTTGATAACAAACCTTGATAAATAAGTGCCACCTTCTCATTAAATACTAGGAATAAGTGATAATAAATGCACATCTACTGTTAAGCTTAACTTGGTTCCAGGACATTATTGTGAGAGACTCGGTGACAAATCTCAATGATAAATGTGTGTCACTTTCTCATTCAAGGTCTAGGTCTTGCATATGACAAGTTCATGGTGCCTCTGCCTCAAAATGCCCCAGGTGAAGTGCTGTGAGGCTAGCAGTAGTTCTCTCTTGAGCTCCCTGTGTCTGTGGGCTGAGGCTCCTGTTAGCTCCTATGAAGTAGCCCAGAGTCTTAGTATTCCTGTCTGCAGGCTATTATTGTAGTGAAGACTAACCAACAAAGTTTCAAATTGTCTCATTCACTGTCATCTTTAAATAGTTGTAGCATTGATGACTCTTCCTGTATATCTTGTAGGCTTTCCATAATGTAACCTTTGGTCCTGGTGACTGTTTAAAGTTACTTTCATCTTTGCAACATCTTGAGGGAGCAGTTCTAGATCAATGTGTTGTAGTGTAGATTGTTAGAAGATTAATTTGGAAGTGTAATTTGTGAGCATGACCAAGTACTTGTACCTATAAGACTTGCCTTGTGTGGCTGGACCTGTGTTGTACAGATACATGTAAGAAGTTATACTCTGTCTAAACCAGCTTGTCACAGCCTCAGAACAAGCATGGCTCAGGCTCTCACTGAAATGCATAAGCAAATGTCCTCTTTTAAGTGTAATGCTTTCATTGTTGAAGTTCATTTCACTTGTGCCACATTGGATGTCAGGTAAAAGGATGTGATCAGAAATAACTAATTTTATTATTGTTCCTTCATCTTTTATTATTGTCATTATATGTCAAGCATAATTTTTTAACCAACAGATTTTTGCTTGCATAGTATTTTTGCCACTATGCAAGATAAATAGTACACTCAGAGGACAGACAACCACAAAGACACATTTCCATCAGCAACTTCATGGCTTCCTACAATTGCAGGTGAACCCGGAGAAACCCGCTTTGGTTCCTCCATGACATCCCTGGGAGACCTGAACCGTGATGGCTACCTGGACGTGGCTGTGGGGGCGCCCTATGAGGGCAAGGGAACCATCCGCATCTATCTAGGCACTAAGGATGGACTCTCCACCACACCATCACAGGTGGGTCATGCTTCCTATACTGGTGTTTTGAATTGATCTTATTTCACATTTGAAAACCTTACTTTCCAATCCTCTTTCTTCATCGTTCAGTAGTAAAGAAATAAAACTATCCTACATTAGTAAACATTTATGGCAAAGCATCATACTTTTGGTGAGAAATCAATAGCCACTATTTGAAAATTAATAGACTAAGGTTATTTTTATAACCCGCAAAACTGACTTGTCACACATCTTTGCAGATAATCCGTGCAGAGGACATTCCTGGGGAGACATACAATGCCTTCGGGTATGCCCTGAGCGGCGGTATGGACCTGGACAACAATGGCTACCCTGATCTCCTCACATCCTCCTTCTGCAGTGACAGAGTTCTCCTCCTCAGGTATTTTTCTGTACTGATGAGACTCAAGTTATTATTGTTATTATTTTACTGACAAAACTTTCTTATTTATGCGAGTCCAGGAATGTGCAAATCAAATAAAACATTCCAACAGGAAAAACTAATGCACTTCTAATACTCTAGAGACTATTCATGTGGGAAGTAAGGAGGCAGTAGACACCTGCCAAAACAATAATTACTCCTAATGAGGTCTAATAGCATTGGTTTCTGGGGTGATGGGAACTTATCATTACAGCCGCCTGTATCCATACCGAATGTTTCCCTTTGTGTCTCACAACACAAGGGGGCAGTCACAGCCTACTCTCTAAAGGCAACACTCTTCCTTCACACAAAACTACATGCACCCAACTATACATACATTCATCCAAAATATTAAAAAGAAAATAAATTCTATCTAACTTTTAGGGGACCAGCATTCAGTAGAATTATTTTTATCATCTTTTATTTTACCCTTGAGCAGACTGACTCCTTTCTGACATTAAGAAAAAAAGCTGAACATTCATTGTCATCTAAGAATAATTTTCCTTTCCAGCCTGGTACTATATACATAGATATATGAATAGATACATAGAGTTGTGTGTTAGGCATTACTGTGATATCCTAGACTAAAATCTATATGAACAACTCACTTTTCATATTTTGCAGGGCACGGCCAATCATTGATATTGAAACTAGGGTGGATTCTGAAGGCCGGCTGGACAACATTGACCCAACCAGGAAAGGCTGCCGAGAAGACCTCACTGCCAATGAAACCTGGTGAGTACCTGGGAGTCAGTGGGACCTTCCTTCTCCATACTGGTCACTCAAACCTTGTTTAATTTTCAACCACTACTATTAACATTTAAATGAAACTAACATGTTTACCATTGTTCTACAGCTTTTCATTTGACGCATGCTTCAAGATGGACAATGATGCAGGAACCCGAACTGGCCTGAGGCTGCACTACACTATTGAGGAGCAGCCTTACCAGGACCGGCCACTGCCCAGGGTCCGCTTTGCAGACAGCACACCCAACGAGCCCAGCGAGGTGCACCGCAACATCACCCTCAGGCCGGATGACATGGGCAGGTTCCGGTGCTCAAGGGAAATTGTTTATCTCCTGGTGAGAAGCATTGTTAGTCTTTCTATTGCTTATGACTCTTTGCTTACAATTTTTTCATTGCTTATGAGTCATGACAGTTTATTGTTCAGTTCTCATAATTCTTTTCTTTCTCCATTTTCAGGAAGGAGATTTGTTAATCTTACTGATTAAATTTTCAGTCAAAGTTAGAGATCTCATTGACAAATATGATTAATATTGTTTCTTTCTATCACATAATTCTTTTCTCCATGAGGAGTAAATTTAGTGATATTACTAGATAGTTTTCACTCATTGTAGAATTTCTCATAGCAAATATATTAGTTGCCTTGCTTCTTTTTTACTTTATTTTTCTTTTTTTCCTTTTCATTATTATAGTAAGATCTTTCAATCTTTGCAATAACTTAGTGAAAATTTTTGAAGCTCAGAAAAATTTCTCATAACCAAGTGTGGAAAGTCTTGTTTGTTTTACAATTCATAATTCTCTTCTTCCTCAGGAGGGATCTCACGACATCCTGCGTGCCTTGCGGTTCAAGCTGACATACGAGATCATCCAGAAAGAGCCAAGACCAGTGGATGAGGGAGCCCCCATGCCCAACATCAATGAGTACCCAATCCTCAACCAGAAGGGTGCTCTCAGGTAATAAAAGCTGTTTATATATAAAGTTTATGAATAGATTTTTTTTTGTCCAAGAACTTGGCAAAATTTTTCAGCCAACCATTAATATTTATAGTTTGTATGGATTTTGTTGTGTGTGGATTAAACAATCTTCATTTTTCATAAACCAAAAAAGTTCAAAATTTGTTGGATTCATGAGTATCTACTTTCTTACCAGTCTTTGGGGACCTGTGATGGTTCAAGGATGCCAAAACACTCATGAAGTTTATAGTGTAATAGTTGTCAAATGAAATGGAATATATGACACTGACTCGTCTGTAGGAAATTTTAAAGAAACATTTGCTGATTCTCTTCCAGAAAATTTGAAGGATTATTTGCAAATTTTTCTATACAAAATTTTGAAGAACATTCTGCTAGTTTTCTTTTAGCAAATATGAAAAACCATTTGTTAATTTTCTTATACGAAATTTTAAGGAACAATTATGCTAATTCTCTTAGCAAAATTTGAAGGAACACTTGCTAAAAAGAAATTTTAAGTAACATTTACCAATTATATTCCAGGAAATTTGAAGGGACATTTGCCAAGGACTGCGGCAATGACAACATCTGCAACAGTGACCTGCATGTGAGTGGAAGCCTCGGCCTGGAGAAGGACATCACTGAGGAGGTGTACTTGCTGCGTCTTGGAGAGTACGACACAGTACCTCTCATGCTGGAAGTGACCAACAATGAGGAACCAGCCTACATGACCACTCTTTACGTCAGACACAACGAGGCACTCTTCTTTGATCCCACTGACTCTGAGGTGTGTACTTGAAATCTTAGAGAAAGGATTGATTTGACCCCTTCAGTACTGGAACACATTTTTACCATGAGTTTTGGGTATGATTAGACTATTTTATTGACATTAGAAAGGATCTTTAGAGGTCTGAAGATTAATGGTCAGAGTGTGTACTATTTTAATCACCACACGAGTTTCTGAAGCTGTATAGAATCACCAAACAATAAACAGAATGCATATGAAATTGCGTCCCAGTAGTGAAGGTGTTAATAATCCTTTGCCCTCTTCAATTTCCCTAATGAGTTGTTGTGCTCAAAATTGTTTGTCTAGAGTAGGTGTTTGTATTCTTTAATCTTTTATATCAGCTTCTAATGGCCCTTCCAAACAATGGGCAAATGCACGGCAGGCAGACACTGTTACCAATTCTCTGTGGTGTGGGTGCCATCACGAGTGATGATGGTGTCATACACAAGGAAACCACCGGCAAACCTTTGAGGTGCCAGTGCCTGTTGTTAAGGTATTCATGTAAAAGTTTCACACGACTTTCCAATGTTCTATTTTTCAACCATTCTTTTACACCATTGTTTTTCTCTCCTGTCATTTTTTTTCTTGCACATAGCAATGATTATTGTACACAAAGCTATATACATATTTAGCTCTTAACTATCCAGCAACAATTCTTATGTCCCATATTGTCCTGCCAAACACCCCACTGGCCAACATTTCTTGCCACAGCTCTGACTGCACTCTGCCCTCTGCCCAGCATCTGGCCCAAGTCATAAGTTTGCCTGCCTGTGCCTTATTTGGATTGTTTGATATGGTAACTGTTTCAAAATGAGAGAATTACGAGCAAATCAGAGTGCCCATTGTTCATTTGTCCATCATGTGTAAGGGCCTTAAGGACTGCTCAGATTGAAACAGTTTGTCTGGTGTGTGTGCTATTCAACCAGGGATAATTTTGATTAATGAAAATTTAAAATGTTTCTTTGAAATCATTGTTTTCTTTTTTCAACTAATTTTTTACCTGAAGACTAACTCTTTTTTCTTCTGTTGTAAGTCTATCATATTAGATTTTTCCATTAATAGTCTGCACCTACCTTGTTTGTATGTGGTCACTGAATGTTGCCTGTAGGTCCAGTTATCCGAGCAGTGCCTTTTTGTAATTGTACAACCTTTTTACAACTATCTGGCACATCTTTCCTAATCACCAACCACTCTGAAAAGATAAAGATTTCATACATCACTTTTACTGCTGTGAAGTGTTGCAAGAGTGAGTGAAATATGTTCTTGAATACATTAATAAAAGTTCTTTTTTTTAATAGATTGGAATATATGAGTGCACCAAAACATCACCAGGAGTCATCAAGTGTCATCTGGACAACCCTCTTGTCAACACCACTGGACCACTCAAGCTAAACTTCAAAGAGTCCGGGAAAATATTTGATTCAAAATATATTGATTTTGTGGTGGAGGTAAACTCCTCCTCCATTGAACTGACGCCTGAAGAACCTCTGACCTTCACGGTGGAGATCATCAAGAGAGCAGAAATATCCATCAATGGGTATGTATAGGATTGGAAGATATTTTATTGCCCCATCACATTTTGTATAAGTAGAATTTAACAGTAATTGAGTTTAAACAGTCTCATTGCTATGTCTTGTTCAGTGCAGTTCCCTTACTTATGATATATTGATCTGATACAGTTGTTAGAATACTTCTTGTATTCATTCTGACTTTCGGCTGAAAATTTAAATAAGAGATAAAACATTTTGTTGCCCCTTCATGTCTGTAGAAGTACCTTGCTCCAGTTTTCACCTATGACATAATTATGGAGTCAAAACAGTTAATAGAATAAGTGAGAGATAAAACATTCCATTGCCCATCATGTTCACAGTGTCTATGATCTGACAATACTTGAGGTAAAGTAGATATTGTTGCCTCCTGTTTTGCACATTAAGAAACTAACAAGCCTTATTTTCAGTGTCGCCACACCAGAGCAAGTGTTCTATGGCGGTGAGGTCATCGGAGAGTCGGCCATCAAGTACATGGATGAAATTGGAACAGAAGTGATCCACAAATACGTAGTGGACAACAGAGGCCCATGGCGGGTGGATGAGCTGCAGGTGGAGGTGCTGTGGCCTCACCAGGTGGAGAATGGCAAGGAGAAGGGCAAATGGCTGCTCTACATGACAGAACATCCCACAGTTGATGGTGAGTCGGCTAAACTTTATTGTGATGTGTTAACTCTGATGTTTTTAGTTATAAAATAGTGATTGTCTCCTCTTCTCTTACATGTGCTTAGTCCTCACATACTACACAGTCCATGCTCTCTTTGTATCAGCTCCATAATCCTCACATATTACTACAAATGTTCTCAATATGTCACTCCAATCCTTACTTCTTTAATCTCCCTATAATATACATGCTCTCAAGATATCACCTCATTGATCACCTCTATAGTTCCATATCCCAATTTATCACCCTTCAATAATCTGTACAGTCTTGCATACTCATATAATAAAATGTCTAAATAAAATCACCTCTCCAACCCATACCTCCATACTTTCAGATAGTAAAGCAGAAGTTCTGTCCTTACTTTCAATAATACAGTATGTCTCCAATATACTATATCTTAATAATTAATCATTTGTAAACTGTGAACTAAAATTTCTCTGGATCTACTTTCTCCTCTAAACTGTCAACCAAACACTCAACATTTCAGTCATCTAAACTGTTGACTTATCTTGCCATACCTTCATCATTTGAACTGTGAACTCAACTCTCTTCAACTTCCTCAGGTGTTGGAGAATGTGAGATAGACCCAAGCCTAGTCAACCCCCTGAATCTGCGGCGGTCCAAGATCTACCCTGACACCTTCACAGGGCCACAGGTGGACCTAGAAGTTGGTTCCACAGATGACCTGAAACCCACCACAAACGTCCCAATTGGTGAAGTGGATGGCTCAGGCAGCAAGGTGACCAAGGTAACAACAGTGAAGAAAGTGACAACTGTGAAGAAGACAACAAAAAAGACATCATATGAAAAGTCTGAGTCATCTTCTGGTGGATCATCGTCATCGTCGTCATCATCTTCCAGTTCGCATTCCTCATCATCACATTCAGGTTTCAGTGATGGTGAGGAGGGCAGTGGTTATGGTGAGGATGGTCACAGCAGCAGCCGGTTGCATGGAAGGACTCACTCTCGCGTTAGCCGAAGAGTTTACTCTTCCTCAGATGGCTCAAAGTTCAATGAAGCTGAATCAGGACATGACCCCATCAAGGAGGGCGAGGATGAGGATGGCCGTGTCATTGCCCACTATGACTATGACCACTCCTCTGGGAAATCACCAGATGGCACGTCAACCTTAGAAGAGACACGGCATGAGAGCAGAAAGGTAACAGTGGATGAGAACACCCACACTGACAATGTCCCAGGTGGCAGGTGGGGCCAGGGAGGTGGATACAGACGCACCTACACTGAGAATCGCTCTTCAACACGAATCAACGATGGTGAACCAGTGGAGACTCACAGACGCTGGGAGACACACGAGACTTTCCCCGCTGGACAGGATGGGGAGAGCCGGTGGGATGATTCTGGTTCAGACAGGAGAGGAGAGACTCGCCCTTCAGGACGGGATGGTGAGAACCGGTGGGATGATGCTGGCTCAGACAGGAGAGGAGAGATTCGCCCTTCAGGACGGGATGGTGAGAACCAGTGGGGTGATGCTGGCTCAGAGAGGAGGAGAGAGGAAAGGTGGAGAGAGCACAGAACCTACACTGTTGACAGCAGCACCAGGAGGACACACTCTGGCCAGGAAGGAGAAAACAACTTCCACAGGACTCATGAAGGAGGAGCTGTGACACAGATACATGATGGCTCCTACTGGCCAGATGAGGAAAGAAGGACCAGAGTGCAAGATCAGGATGGCACAAACAGAGACAGGTTTGAATGGTCACACCAGAAAGGAAGACCATCTTACAACAGGGGCACAGAAAGCAGGAGAGAAGAAAATTACTATGAGGAAAGAAGGCACGAGACAGATGGTTTTGCTGGACAAAGTGGCGGAAGTGATCGTCATCATGGCCCTGCTGGTGATGGCTATGACAGTAGAGGAGGTGCATCAAACCGTCAATGGAGTCATACCTATGAAGACAGTAGATCCTCAGGAAGCCGAGGATATGATGACAGACGGAGTAGAACACATGATGACAGATATTCAAGTGGTCAAGGGTACAGGAGCCATCAAGATAGATATGATGATAGAACATACAATGAGGGTGGAAATACAAGAACTTATCACTCAAGGGACCACGAGAGAGGAGGAGAGGAGGATTACCGAGGACTGCACTCTGAGAGCACCACCGGGAGGTACGAAGGCAACTGGCAGCACAGAGATCACAGAAGACGAGGACAAGATGACTCGGACAGAGATGAATCATATGGGGGAAGTCACAGTGGCTCTGCAAGACACCGAACCCGTGTGGAGTCCCGAACATCCACCTGGGACTCTCACTCTAATTCTGGGCAGGGAGGCAGGGATGGGTGGAGAGAACGACAGGACGACAATTACGAGCGGCATCACGGAGGAGCTTCATCAGACCAACACTTTACCCATCTGGAGTCTGGTGGCCCACTGGAAAATGGCACATACACCAGAGTAGAAGTAGACCCCAAGACAGGCAAAACAACAACATACACCAAAAAGGTTGTGTACAGGAAGTGGCCCAGTAGCTCAGATCAGTGGGGAACGGAGGAGGAGGAGGACTTCCCAGACTTTTCCAGCGACCACAGGAGTGCAAGGACCAAGCGTGAGAAGGAGCTGATCATCAAACCTCAAGCTGTAACTGATGAAAAAACAGGGAAAACCATGCAAGTTGTTCATCTGGTAAGTTAGACAGACTCTCTCTCTCTCTCTCTATTTGCATTCATTAAGATTACAGAATATACTGGAATATATCTATCTACACTTTCCCTTCACAACTCATTTAGTGTTTAAGATATTCTTCTTTCTAAAGTAAGCAGAGATATCTACAAATGAATGAACAGGCAGACTTTGATACTCAATTCCTTACTTTCAATATTTACTCCCTTCAAAGTGATTTAAGATATGTGAATCAATGGGCAGTTTCTTCCTTGAAAACATTTTAAAGTAAAAGATAAAGGCAAAAGGTTATTTACAAGATTGATCAAAATGTGCTTATAATGAAATGTATAAATGTAATCACACTGTACAGGCTAAAACATAATGAAGTACTCACCTCTTCTTCAGCGCTGTGACGGCCCTGCTACAGCCAAATGCTTCGTTTTCCGCTGCAACATTCGCAACCTGGCAGCAGGAAGGACAGCAAGCATCTACATCAAGTCACGGCTGTGGAACTCAACGCTGGTGGAGGACTACCCACGTGTCAACACTGTCAGCATCAAGTCCAGGGCATCACTCATCCTGCCCAGCGATCTCCGCGAGGACCAGGACCAGGATGATGACGTGGATTCAGCGGAGACACGGGCCTATCCTGACCTCCTGGACCAGCTGCCACCTGAAGAAGTCCCACTGTGGGTGATCCTGGTGTCCATCTTTGCTGGGCTGCTGGTGCTCATCATCATTGTGCTCATCCTGTGGAAACTTGGCTTCTTTGAGAGAAAGAGACCGGACCCGACTCTTTCAGGCAATCTTGACAAGGATGCTAATGGTTACTAGTTTATTTATTTCCTTATGTTAGTCACACTGGACTTGTGTTCATTCATCTCTGAAAGTGCCAATTTTTCACATTAACAGTTTCTCTCAAAGAAATATAGTAGGAATTTTAATATAAAGCTCTATTTCCTACATGAAAGATATAGGTATATATATTATATCATGTATATTTGTAAGTGCTTTCTAGTGTCTGTCTGAAGAGTGAGCAGTCTTCCTTTATTTTAACCGAACCTTAATTTTTTTTGTCACAAAAGCATTAAGCTTCTCCTGAAGTCGTCCTCTACAGCTACTTACCCTGTGAAGGCTGACTGACCCTCAGGCCCTTCTGGTTGTATGTGACTGCCACTAAACCTGTGTCGCTGCTGCTGTGCCATGACTGTGATGTTCCCTGTGCCTTCAATACTCAACAGTGAAGGCGTTAACTTAGGTGTATGTATATTGTACTGACTGCCATGAAAATGTGGAACTTTCCTGGAGTGTTACATTTCAGGTAGAGTGAGTTTCTAGGAAATGAAGTGATGAACAAGATTTTATTTTCACAAGAATAATTATTAGTATATTAATGCTTCACATAGCTCCTGTACAGATTTTTGTAACTATTTTATGCTGTGCTTAGAGAAGTGCTTTATGGGATGAGTGTGTGATGTATGAGTGTTGCTGCTGCTGCTGTTACCTGCTACTGCTGGAGGTGAAAGGTTTAGTGTGGGCATTCCCTGTGTGCCAGTCTTGGGGCCTCAACACACCACTACCTGCTGCTACTCTGGATCCTGTCTTAATGATGACACCTGTCAATACCAGTCTAGAGTTAGGTCATCCAGTTTGTAAAGTTTGAATATACACTGGTGAAATATTATTATTATTAAAATTAGCTACAATTTCAAGGAAGTATGATGTTAAACTAATGAAGTGCATATTTTAATTGCAAGCCTTGGGAGAATAGTATTGCAACTGAGAAACTGTGATGAAGCAAACAGAAGCAGTCTGGGTGTGGGGAATATGTAGATGTGAGTTAAAATAGATGAGCATATGAGTAAAGAGAACAGCTTAAGGATCTGGTTAAGAAGGACAGAGAAAATTGTAAGTGACCTTAGAATTTAGCTAAGATAGGATGGATGCTTAGTGTTGAGGATCTCCATTAGACAAACATTGCTGTATAGCAACTTTTAGAATGAACTGAAATGCATTAACACTGTCCCTCTGAAAGTAAGTGCCTAAGTGTCTCGTCAGTGACAAGGTGGTGTGGAGGCCCCGAGGCTCAGGGAGATGGCCCACCAGTGATGTTATATAAGACTTATTTAATTACTTATTGAAATATCTAGTTTTTATACACGGGGTGATAATATAGCTTACAAACTAAAAGTCAGTGTTATTGTGTGAATGTGGTGTTATCATGGATGTAAGTACCTAACCCCAATGTTATGAAGCCTTTATTGAATTTACTTATTTGACCTTAGAAAATATTGCAATGTTTTGACCATGACACTGGTGCTGCTGCCACACTTTTAGTATGTATACAACCAATGCACTACAATACATCAAACAGTGCCTAGTTATTATGGAGCTTTATAAAATTGTCTTAAGTTCCGTGCAGCTTCATTATTTTTTTTAGTTCTAGACAACCCAAACAAGGCTAATTAGCACTAAAAGCATCTAATATTTTAATCTATTTTTACTGAAAATAGCAAAAATAACATGAACAGGCAGATAATAAAGGCTTCATCTCAGAAGGTGTTCTGTTGTATGTACAAAAAAGATTACTTGCGTGTTTGCTGCCAAAGTGATGACTGGAGATTGGCAACATCTTGGTGGGTGACATATTGGTGCCAATTACCCCATCGTGAAGTGTGACGTGTGGAGCAGTGAAGGCAACGGTGCTGTTCAGTGTTGCTGCTGCAGCCCCTCCTGCCTTGCTCACTCCTGTGTGCCCGATCCCTCAGCCCTGAAACTAGTCACGTCCATTCAGTGTCCACTTTATGCCAAGGGAAATCTGTCCTACTATTTACATTCTGTACTACCTCAATACAACACTGTATTTTGGTACATACTGATTGGAGAAATTTTATATGCAATAAAAAGTTGTACAAGTGAAAATGTGCTACCATCACATAAGCATCCAATCTGCATGTGTGTGTGTGTGTGTGTGTGTGTGTGTGTGTGTGTGTGTGTACTTACAAGTACATATGTGTGATTCTGTATGTGTGTGTGTGTGTGTGTGTGTGCTTGCTTGTTTGTTTGTTTGTTTTAAAAAGAATGATTTAATAAGCAGTAATTTTATTTTGTAAACTAATAAGTGGTTGTTCTGCTTCATATCTTTTGTGTATATATGTAGATAGATGGAGACAATTGGTGTTTTGTTATGTATTTTTTCCCATGGTCTGTTGCAGCAAAAGATTCTCATACCTTCCTGTAATGTTTAGGATCTCACTGGATATATACTGGGCAGAGCTTTACCCGTGCTATCGAGCTGATCACTGAGATGCTGAACTCGCCTTCAGAAGTAATCAGTGTACTTATATTGTTTTCATCTGCAGAAACTATGATTTTCTTGACAAGGATGTGAATGAAGTGATGTGTATATATGTTGAGGTTGATGAATGTTGTAAATATACATACAATAAAGAGAATTCTAACTAAAAGGTTCTTCATTAATCAGCCAACTACATATTTCAAGGAATTAACCGTTACAAATACCTACAAAGACTCTACCAAGGATATTAGAAAGCGCTGGGGAGAGAGGAGAAGCAAATTAATGATGTTCATCAGTTAAATACATTCACAAAAACAGCTGATTGGGTTATAACACAAGAAATGAAGGGAAGAATATGCTGCAACAAGATATCAGATATGTATGTGGCAGGTCCTGCAGCAAACATAAATATGCCAAGAGATTTCTACCTATTATCTATCTCTTGTCCATTGAATTAGCACACACACACACACACACACACACACACTGTCTCTCATTGTCATCAAAGCACTGATTGATACTATTAACGCAGAGTTTAATGTTGGAGATTTGAAGTGTGCTCTCTCTCTCTCTCTCTCTCTCTCTCTCTCTCTCTCTCTTTCAAGAACTTTTATTATTATATACATAGGTATTTTGCAGGCACATTATTTTCGACTTAAATAATTATAAATGTTCTCGTAGTGTATTTGTGGTATGTGAATTTACATTTATCAACGACACCAAAATGAAGTCAATAACGACGTCCTAACATCACTCACTGCGTTGGTGCAGGATACCGTTTGTCGTTAATTAATAGCGACAGACACTTGGTGGTGTTGATACCGCGTCGTTAAATTTAGGGCAGCGGCTCCAGCACAGCTATAAACTCAGACGTCGCCACTTCATTATAGGCACAGGGGCACTGCCAGGCACTCACAGGCACTAGCAGGCACTCACAGGGTCACAGTACACAGCATGGCACAATAAATTCACAATAAACGCTCTTAATGGTGAACAGGAAGGAAAGGAGAGATGGCAGGGCGTATGTGCCTGTCACCAGGCTTCACACAGCACACAGCCAGGTGACGTCACACTTTCCCCCACCCACGCCCACGCCTCTTTCCCGTCAAAATTCAGGGATTGCATCGTCCGTACGTGACAATAACTGTTTTTCAGAGAGAGAGAGAGAGAGAGAGAGAGAGAGAGAGAGAGAGAGAGAGCGAGAGAGATTAGAGCTAGCTTTAATGTATAACCTTACTTAACCCCCTTGATATATAACGTTCTTTGGATATAACGTACTCGATTTCTTAGCTGTGTGAAGAGGAACATGGAAAAATACAACCACTACTATTGTTTAGCCTCCTTCTTATGGCGTATTACTTGTTATTTTTCACTAATTAGGCCTATTTTGACATTTATGAGGGTTTATATATATTAATCTATTGTCTATCTTCATTCTTTGTATGTAACCTACGTGTTTTCTTAGCTGTATGAAGAGAAACATAGAAAAATACGACTACTTTTTGCTCCCAGTACGGGTAGACATGACTTATGGTCGGCCTTGTTTCTTAATTAATGTTTGTGTTGTTGTTTTCGCTAATTCGCTTTACTTTGACGTTTATGGGGTTATATACATATTTATCTATTGTCTATCTATGTTCTTTGCATATTACCTACTTAATTTCTTAGCTATGTCAAGAGAACCATGGAAAAATACGAATACCTTTTGCTCTGAGTGCAGGTAAACATGACCCAGTCAGCCTTGATTCTCCGTTAATTTTCGTGTTTTTCTTTCGCTAATTCGCTTTACTTTGACGTTTATGGGGGTTTCGTGTTTTTCTTTCGCTAATTCGCTTTATTTTGACGTTTATGGGCTTATATACATGTTCATCTTTTGTCCATCTATGTTCTTTACATATTACCTATTCGATTTCTTAGCTGTGTCAAGAGAAACATTGAAAAATACTACTACTTTTTGCTCCAAGTGGGGATAAACATGACTTACGGTCAGCCTTGTTCCTTCCACTTATTTTACGGGTGTTTTCTTTCGCTAATCGGGTTTATTTGTGGCGTTTATAGGATTATGTGTATTCACCTACTGCCTATCTATTTTCTTTGCATATAACCTACTCGATTTCTTAGCTGTATCAAGAGAAACATGGAAAAATACAATAACTTTTTGGCAGATGTTAAACTAATATGCTAGTCCCAGGCCAGCCATGAGGGTGGTGTGTGGGGTGTCCGGGAAGGGGATGGAGGGGAGTCAGTGTCTCCCCTGTGTTCTGGGGTAAGGTGTGGGGAAGTGTGCTGCATCTAACCTATTGAAAAGCCTCTGGTTGAACGGATACGGACGATTTCTAACTGAAAAACGGTCTTTTTTAAGTAAATAGCGGTATTTCACGATGTTTTTGCCACTGTAGTAGCGTATTAAGACGATCTTTACCTAAAAAACCGTCCGTTTAAATTTACCAGCAAGAGTTCACGAGTGTTTGTTAATGACAGTAGTTTTAATGGCAAGATAAGAAGACTGTGCTAGTTTATTCAGTGTCCAAGTCATCTAATTCCTGGACTGAAGCTGCAAGATGGAGTAACA
>CM035211.1:9811916-9823191 GCA_020233015.1 Callinectes sapidus | reverse complement strand
CCACACACACACACATCTGACGGTAGGACGGGCCAGGCAACAGGTTAGTAATCTTAAACACATACCGTAGCCCCGGTTTGGTCCGCTCTAACATTTGCACATACAGCAGCAGCAGCAACAACAGCAAGCAGGATCTAGATGCAGGTCAGGGAACGCGCACTTGCTTGTAACGCTGCACGAACCACCACCACCACCACTACACTACTACTACCACCACCACCACCACCACCACCGTTTCTTTGGGCAAGGCAAGGGTAGCAAACTCAATACTAATACCAATACTGTTCGGTTCAATTTGAGTTGTACGTTTCGTCGGCTTGTTCTCATTTCAAGCACGCCATTGGTTAACTCGTGCTGTGCTCCGCCCCTCTCCTTTCTCCCTGCCGTGTGATTGGTGGCGGCTCACTGTTCCGGCTTGTGTGTGCTCAGCGGGGGGGCTTTTGCAAGCTTCTTTTTTTCCCTCTCTTTCTCTCTTACATGTCTGTGTGGCTTTGTTTTCATATTTTGTATTTCCAGTTAGTTAAAAGTGCTTATTTCTATGCTTACCCATTGTTAACAGTCAAAGTGATGCAAGAAAACTAATATCAAGGTCACAGAGATAAAAAAGGATTATATTTATTTTCTGATACGTTATATAACTGATATTAAGAGAAGTGTATTCCAGAAATGTCTATAAAAAAAATTGTACGTGACCGTAAGAAACATTTTTTTTTACAAGCAAGAATGAATGATTAAATTCCCGAGTCTTTTTCAATACAAGTTGTGATACGTTGTGCTACTGAGGTCAAAAGTCCACCACATCGCCTCATTTGATCTTTCATTAATTAAATCTTACATGCGACGTTCAATGATAATTTAATTACTATGACTTATATACAAGTTGTGTTACGCTGTGATACTAGCATGTCGTCCACCATGATGCCGCATACCCCGTGCCTCTCATTATTGCTACTCGAATTGTACAATTGTTGTTTTTCCATCTCTTCACACCCCGAGTACTTTTCTGGTTAAAAACAAGTAAATACATAAATAAATAAATACATAAATAAATAAAATACCGATTTTCCTTTGTTCCTTTAAGACTTTATCTGCGATTTGGTTTGTCTTCCGTATTAACAAACCACCCCTGATATTTTTCCTCTTAACTCAGCCATCTCAAAGCATTTTATTCGCTAAAGATTATTAAATATACTCTTTTAATGATCTTTTCTATCTTTCTTATCGATGTTTGCTGGGATTTCATTGTTTAAGCACTGTGTTGGGTTGTAGATCGCAGTGAAAGAGTTAATCCAATCCTGATGCTCTGACAAACTCCCCGCAAATTTCTTAATAAATCAGGTAGAACAGTGAGTAATCTTAAGCTGCAGCATCCAGTGTTCTTTATTTAGTTTTTTTTTTTCATTAACCCCTAAGTTCTCTCTTCATTGTCAATTACACTTTTCAAATTTTTCATATATCGGGTCCAAAATAAACGAATCGCCATATACTCCACCTTCTTCTATCTTACTTGCTTTTTCAACCCACAGTCTTTTGATCCGCCAATACATTATCAACAAACTTCTTAACCTACCGGAGAACTGAAGAAAGTGAAGGAAGAAATATAAGGCAGATTGGAAAAGTGCAGAAAGTTTACCCGTTTTGCGATCCAGAGAGAGCGACGCATTCTTCGCAACACCGCTTGAAATCTTTACATAAGAAAATAGGAAAATGAGGGAAAATGCTGTTAGGCCCATTCGTGGCAGTCCCTATGTGAACACCTCTGCCTATTTCCACCTATCATCCTCATCTTTCCTTCATTTCTATATGGTTTTGCTCTAAATGCGCTTCTTTACTACTCTTTCTTTCATTCCTTCTTTTTTTACTATTTTATCTTATTTACTTTACTGCTTCCCTCTTGCTTCCGATTAAAGCTTCCCAGAAAAGAATATACGAAAAAAGTCGCACATTTAATTAGTTTCACTTGCCAGAGAGAGAGAGAGAGAGAGAGAGAGAGAGAGAGAGAGAGAGAGAGAGAGAGAGAGAGAGAGAGAGAGAGAGATGAAGAACACCAATAAATGTCACAAAAATCATGTGGGGAATAAATTATGAGCGAATTAACAATGTGGTGACTAAATAAATATAATATCATTAACTCCAATAAAAGGAAGTAACGAAATACATCACAGGAAAGACGAAGATGAAAACTATACACTACACTACACTACACTACACACACACACACACACACACACACACGAATGTACTCACCAGTGGCAGTAGCGGCGAAGTGGACATCAATGCGGGCTGATGCGGGCGTGGTGAGGGCAGGGGGCGGGGAGGGCGACATGGCAGGAGGTGTGGGTGGCGTGCGTCGGTTGTTTCTCGACTTGGGGATGGTGGCGGAGACTGGAGGCTTCATCTCCATCTTGCCCGGCACGCCCTCCACGCCCATCCCCGCCGCTGACTTCTCCAGCAAGCTCCCGCCCGCCTCCCCACCCACTACAACTCCATTCCCTTCCGTCTCCCCGCCCTTGTCGCCCCCGCTGGCAGGTTTGGCGGCGTGCAGGTTGTTGTTGTTATTGAGGAGGAGGTGGTGTGGATGGTGGCGGGGTGTGGCGGTTGTGGGCGGGGTGGTTGTGGTGGTGGTGGAGGAGGTGATGGGCGGCTGAGGGTGGGAGGTCTCCGGCACTTCTGGTATCGCCACCAACATGGTCACGGTGGTGGTGGTGGTTGGGGAGGGGTATAGGCAGTAAGGGCGGTGGTGGTGGTGGTGGTGGTGGTGGTGGTGGGTTGGAGTGTCGTGTAGTGTGGGAGAGAGGAGTGGGAGGGAAAGTTGAGGTAATGGGTGTGCCTTCCCCCCAACCAGGCAGGAGCGGGGGAGGAGAGGGAGAAGGGCTGGCTGGTGGACGAGGAGGGGACGTGGAGGGGACTAGAACGAGGTGTGTAGAGCAAGTTAAGGAGAGACACTGGGAGGAGTAACAAATAGTAAGTAGATCAAGTCCTCTGTAATAAATCAGGCTTGGTATTGGTGGGCAAGGAGTGGACGTTAAGGCGCACAAAAACACAGGCTGAGCTGGTTGTGTTGTGGCGGGGTGAGGTGGGGGAGGAGGAACAGCAAGATCACCCCCTTATGTGCATACGTTGGAGGGCGCGTGCCTCTGATACGGGTGGTCACTGCAGTGGTGACTAGCGGCTGGGGTAGGTCAGGACTTGGCAAGATTACAACTCTGGAGGAAAAGGAGAGGGAACCAATGGAAGAGGAGGAGGAGGAGAGGGGGAGAGAAGGGGGAAGGAGGAGTAAGAGGAGGAGGCTCTTAGTTACAGAACCAACAAGGGGTTAAGCCCAGTATGATCCTTAGTATTCAGTGGAGACTTGAGGAAGAGGACGACTGGATGGATGAACTTCTGGCTGATTGGATGGATTGACAATGACTGGCAGTGACGGAGGATAACAACGGGACTCAGTAGACTGTGCTCTGTTAAGGCTCTGGGTGTGGGTATGACACTACTCAGTGGTGTGGAGTGCGTCGAAACACACGGGATACGTATACGTGGAGTGACCTAAGGGCGTGGAACGTACGTGGGAAACACCTGGGGGGACTTGAGCAGGCTGAGGCACGGCTGAGTGGTCTGGGACGGGCTTTGAGTAGTCCAGGACGGGTAGGTGAGTGAGCCGAGGTGTCTGAGAAGATGAGGGCACGACTGAGTGGGCTGGGACCGGCTCAGCGTGGTCCAGGACGGGTATAGATGAGTAGGATAAGGTGTCTGAGTGGGTGAGGGCACGATTGAGTGGTCTGGGACGGGTTCAGCGTGGTTCAGGACGGGTCTGGTAAGTGGTGGTGACGGTGAGGGAGGGGAAGGGACGGGATCAAGTGGACTGGGGCATGCACGTCTGAGCTAAACACAACACACTGCACTCCTAATTTTCCAGCGAGTCACAGACGCACACGGGATGCTACGACTGCTGCTGCTGCTGCTGCTGCTGTTGCTGCGTGTGTTTTCCTCCTTACGCGCGTGGGCGGGGGTGGCGGGCCGCGGGGAGGTGGCGCTGGGCTGGAGGATCATGCCCCCAGCAGCAGGAAACCCGGGGAGTATCGGGGATGCGTTGGGTGGGCGGCGCGGCACTGAGGGTATTAAGTCTGCTTATCCGCTCTCCTGCTACTGAAAGGGCGCTACAGAACTCCGTCATCTGTAGAGAGAGACAAAGGAAAGGGAATTAGGGCTGGTATGAGGGGAGGCGGAGTAGCAGTATTGATAGCATTGGTATTAGTATTAGGAATAGAAGTAGAAGTACAACAATAGCAACAGCAGCAGAAACATCAACAAAACAACAGAAATAACAAAAAAATTCAAAACATATCAGAAATAATTATAGTGCTCTTGCTACTACTACTACTACTACTACTACTACTACTACTAATAATAATAATAATAATAATAATAATAATAATAATAATAATAAAATAATAATAATAATAATAATAATAATAATAACAATAATAATAATAATAATGCAATAAAATATGAAGAACAACATGAAGAGCAGGAGGAGGAGGAGGAGGAGGAGGTGGAGGATGGAATGGAAGAGAAGGAGGTGCGGCAATGGCAGTGTGAGCAGTGGGTGGTGGTGGCAGTGGGTGGTGGTGGTAGTGGGTGGTGGTGTTAGTGGTGGTGGTGGTGGTGAATAGCAGTGATGCTGACCACGATAGCAGCAGTGCACTCTATTAATAGCACCACTGATAGTAGGAGGCATGAGGGGAACATAATACGAACATGAATTACTTTTACTTCGTACTTGCACTATTTTCTCCGGCCTCTGCTTTAAATGTTCGTTCGCTGTGCACAGAACTGTAAGCTGGCTGCAATCTGAATGGGAATATGTAATTTCTTTTCCTCGTGTTCATTTTACAAGTAACGCAAAACAGTAGTAGTAGTAGTAGTAGTAGTAGTAGTAGTAGTAGTAGTAGTAGTAGTAGTAGTGGTAGTAGTAATATTTTTCTTGTTGTTATAAGACGTTGAAATTTATCACCAACATTAAAAAAAAGAGAGCACTGAAAGGAATATCATGAGCCAAACACACACACACACACAGAGAGAGAGAGAGAGAGAGAGAGAGAGAGAGAGAGAGAGAGAGAGAGAGAGAGAGAGAGAGAGAGAGAGAGAGAGAGAGAGAGAGAGAGAGAGTTGAGTTTAATTCCGACTGGTTTCACTTGTGTCTTCTTCAGTTCTCTCTGAAGAAGGCATTAGCGAAACTGATCAGGAATACTCTGTTTTTCTTTTCATCTCTTCCCGCAATCTATTCAAATGTCTGTACAACAACAACAACAACAACAACAACGATGATGATAATTATAATAATAATAATAATAATAATAATAATAATAATAATGATAATAATGATAATAGTGATAATCTTAATGGTAATGATTTTGATAATAATAATAATAATAATAATAATAATAATAATAATAATAATAATAATAATAATAATAATAATAATAATCAAAATAATAATAATAATAATAATAATAATAATAATAATAATAATAATAATAATAATAATAATAATAATAATAATAATAATAATAATAATAATAATAATAATAATAATAATAATAATAATAATAATAATAATAATAATAATAATGATAATGATATTTGAATTTAATAAATAATGAAATATGATCGTACTTTCAACAACAACAACAATAATAATTCCTCCTCCTCCTCGTCCTCCTCCTCCTCCTCCTCCTCCTCCTCCTCCTCCTCCTCCTCCTTCTCTCTCTATACTCTTTTATCCCATGCATCCGTTCATCACTTTCCTATCCTTCATCTGTTCTCTCCGGTCAAACATCCCCTCTCCCTTGCAAAACATTGAGATCCAGCGGTGAGAGAGATTATGAGCCAAAGCGAACAAAACTGTAACGAGTACACTTTCCAGGAAGGCGAACCGGGGGAATATTTGATGAGTTGTGAGTTGCTTTCAAACTTTAATGTCCCTCTCCTCCACCTTCCTCTTATTATTACGATGTTATATGTCACTTCATCTGTTCATGTTTCTTGCATCTTTCAGGTTGGAGTTATAAGTGGGCGTGAGAATGACAGTGCAGTGAGAGTGAATGACAGAAAAATGATGGTAATAGTGGTGAAGGTAAAGGGAAGTGGGGTTGTGTCGTGTGTCATTGTGTCTCATTGGTGGTTTCTGTACGTATTTTGTCTCATTTGAAGATTAGTGTGAAGGAAAAGGGGTTGTGTATGGTTTAATTGGATGTCTTTGCTGGTTTCCGTATATTGTCTCATATGAAGAGTAGCGTGAAGGAAAAGGGATCGTCTAGTGTTTCATTGCGTCTTGTTGCTGGTTTCTGTATTTTGTCTCATATGAAGATTAGTGTTAAGGAAGAGGGGTTGTCTATTGTTTAATTGGATATCTTTGCTGGTTTCTGCATTTTGTCTCATGAAGATTAGTGTGAAGAAAACCGTTGTTTTGTGTATCATTGCGTCTCGTTGCTGATTTCTGTACGTATTTTGTTTCATGTGAAGATTGGTGCGAAGGGAATGGGGTTGTCTAGTGTTTAATTGGATCTCTTTGCTGGTTTCTGTAATTCGTTTCATGTGAAGATTGGTGTGATTCGGATGCAGTCACGCGATACATTGGTGGCAGCGGTGGGATACAAATCAGCGCTGCCGAGGAGACTGATTGGAACCACCAATTAGTGTCTTTGAGGGCAAGGGGTTCGTCTACTATCGCTGCTAATCTATGTATTTGCGGTTACTGAGGAAGACTTAGACGTTTGGTATATATATTAATCTGTTAACAAGGTAGCTGAAGATAGCAATTACACACACAGAAAGCCCTTATGGGAAAGCCTTATCTGCCGTTGGTGAATATGATGGTGAATCGTGCCGGCTTACCACTGCATCGTCAGGTCATGTTAGAGGGAATGGTAACGGAATGGAAATAATGAAAATCCGATCCGCTTATCGTTATTCTGTCCTGAATAAAAACAAGAATAAATGGAAAGTAATATATGAGGAAAAAAGGATTAGTTTGCTATTACATCAAATTCCTGGTACTCATGGAAAACGAAAAATGGATTTGAAAAAATGAAGAAAAGAAAGAACGTTGTATTATTTTTTATACTTACACATGAAACAAAGAGAGGAGAGAAAATGTTATCCTCAGGACAAAAAAAAGCATATAGAAAAATGATACTAAAATAAACTCTTAATTTGTTATTACAGTGCTCTCAAAAAATATGAATAGTACAAAGCCTCTCTTGCGGAAACATGTATGAAAAAACAAGGTATTCTTTTTACTAAGGTGGAAGAATAACAATGATGGAAGAAACTGCTTTGCGTTTTTTGGTCGTAAGGATGAAAAAGTGTTTAGATTGCTGTGGTGGTGGTGGGAGTGGTGGTGGTGGTGGTGGTGGTGGTGGTGGGGGTGGTGGGGGTGGTGGTGGTGGGGGTGGTGGTGGTAGTAGTAGTAGGAGTAGTAGTAGTGGTAATAGTAGTAGTAGTAGTAGTGGTAGTAGTAGTAGTAGTAGTAGTAGCAGTAGTAGTAGTAGTAGTTGTTGTTGTTGTAGTAATGAATGGTTCTAACTACTTCTACTACTGCTGCTACTACTACTACTACTACTACTACTACTACTACTACTACTACTACTACTACTACTACTACTACTACTACCACCACCACTGCTATGACTACCACTTCTACTGAAAATAAATGATGATGATGATAATAATAATAATAATAATAATGATAATAATAATAATAATAATAATAATAATAATAATAATAATAATAATAATAATAACAATGATAATAAGGAACAAGAACAGCAACAAAACACGAAAATAGAAAAAAAAACGAAACGAAAAAAAAGAGAACGAAAATAGATGAAAATAACCATTTCAAAACCAGGAAGCAGCATCACTACCCCTCGCTCCCTCCCTCCCCCTACCTCCAACACACACGCAAACAAGCACACCTCATCAACACGCCAGTAACGAGTCTCAACGCTGAAGAAGGAGGCAGTTCTGAGCTATATTCCTCCCTCTCCGGTCACGTGTTAAGGAAGGGCGCCCCCCATTAAGGCTGCCAACAAGCCCGCAAACGTTGGCCACAAAACAACACTCCCATCAAAGCTTCCAGAGTGCAGGGGAGCGGTGAGGTGGGCTGTGGTGGGCGGGGGAAGGGTGGGGAGCTGCAGGATCTTGGTTTAATGACCCGTTAGTGCTGTTGGAAGAGGTTTTGAATGCCTCTTAACGCACGAACTTCTAATGGGTCTCAATCACGCACACACGCAAGAAGGAAGGGAAGTAATGTATAGAGGGTTGATGAGTGTGTGAATAGGGAGATGGGTAGAGTGGTGAGTGAATAAATGAATAGGTGGAAATGAAGTGGAAATAAAATTGAAGTTGAGGGAATCACTATCTGGAATTGTGAATAAGTAATGAACAGTTGAATTATTGGGTGAATGAATAAATAAATGATGGATATAGATCAAATATGCTCAGGTGAAAAAAAAAAATGGATGTATGAATGGAGAAGTTATCAATATTAGAGAGATGAATGAGTGCACGGTTAAACGATTGAATAATGAATTGGATGCGAATTATTAATAGTTGTTAATGTTGTTGTTGTTGTTGTTGTTGTTGTTGTTGTTGTTGTTGTTGTTGTTGTTGTTGTTGTTGTTGTTGTTGTTGTTGCTATTGTTATTATTATTATTATTACTACTATCATCATCATCATCATCATCATCACCATCATCACCACCACCACCACCACCACCACCACCACCACCACCACCATTATTTTTGTAATTTTCATGTAAATATTTTAATTAATGTTCGTATATTCTCACCGGTTAATTTTTCATATACATATTTTTAAAAAATTTACAAAACATTATTTTATGACAAAGCATGTTCTTCTGTAGTACTCACACAAAAGAAAGTTTATTTTATACATAACACACCTAATTTTTACTAACTTGCTGTCGTAACTATTTTGCAATTGTACACCAGCGTTACATTATAAATTTCAAGCCGCGTTTCATCGTAACATCACATTTATTTTTGCTGGACTAAAAGCTATTTCCTTGTCAAGTGTTTAGCTGAAAGGCGGAAGATCAGGAAGATGGTAAGAAGTATTATATGGAGGAGGATGAAGAGCTGGAGGAGGAGGAGGGGGAAGAGAAGGAGGAGGAAGAATATGAAAAAAAATAAGAAGAGGAAAAAAGTAAAGGAGGATGATGAAAGAAAAATATTAGGAGGAAAGAGGAGGAAGATAAGGAAAGAAATGAGAGAAGGAAGAAAAAGAAGAAAAGAAGGAAGAAGAAGAGGAGGGAGAGAAAGAGGAAAATAAGAAGTAGCAGTAAAAGAAATAGAGGAAGAGGAAACGGAAGAAGAGAAAAGAAGAATCAGACGACAAAAAAGAAAAAAAAACAAAGAAGTAGAAATAAAAGAAAACTGAGAAGAAAACACAAAAAATGGAAAAACAATGGAAGAAGAGGAAAAGAAGAAAGAAGATGGAGTAGTTCACAGGAAATACAGACGGTAAGGAAAGGAAGGAGAGGAAAAGAAGAACAGTAGACGACAAAAAAGAAAAAAGTAAAAAACAATAGAAAACCGAAAAGAAAAACACAAACACACACCAAAAAACAATAGAAAAACAATGGAAGAAGAAAGATGATGGAGTAGCTCACAGGAAATACAGACGGTAAGGGAAGAAAGAAGAGGAAAAGAAGAAAAATTAGACCACAAAAAGTAAACAAAGAAGAAACGAAAGAAAGACGAGAAGAAAACACACACACACAAAAATAGATAAATAAATAAAAAAGGAACAATGAAGTAAGAAAGAAGAAGAAGAAGAAGAAGGAACGCTGAAGAGTATAGTTATCGGAACAGCGTCTTCACAGGTCGTAGTTATCGTCAACCTAAACATGCCTTGAAGTGACTAACTAGAAACAGAGACAAGAGGAGTTAGCGAGACACGAGGAAAAGACAGCTGGATCTTTTGATAGACGCTGCTCTTATCCTACTTACCGGCTATTGAAAGATGTTTTAGTGCTGTTTCTATGAAGGGATATGTAGCTGTTCTTTTGAGGGTATTGTGAGACTAGACTGCAAGGGTACATAATGGAGGAATGTATCTGTGATTTTTGTATATTACCGTGATCGTATTGTGTATTTGAAATGCTAGATACCTGTGAGAGTATTGTTAGAGTAGACTGAAAGGGTAAAGGAAGGAGGAAAGTATCTGGGATCTTTATATATTGCTGTGATTGTAAAGTTAAGGTACTGTGTATATGAAACGTAAGATACCTGTGTTGTGTTGCCTGATTGTTAATATGAGGTGTGTCGGGGGAACAGAAGGAGGACTAAGAAGATGGTAAGAAGTATTATATGGAGGAGGAGCAAGAAGAATTAAAAAAAAGGAAGAAGAGGAGAAAAGTAAAGGTGGAAGATGAAAGAAGAATATGAGGAGGAGGAAAGAGAAGGAAGATTAAGAAGTAATGAGGTGATGTTGAGTGATGTTATTAATGGTGGGATGCTGGTGTGGTCTTCATGGTAACAATATTGAGATGTTCATTATGATGTTGAAAGGAAAAAATGTCAATGAAATTTAATGTTGAAGTGATGTTGATGCTAAATTGATGCTGAAATAAGCGTTGAATAGCTAAGATACAAATATACACTGAAATGATAGATTGCTACATAAAATTTTGGCAGTGAAATGTTGAAATGTTAAATTAAGCTAATGATGTTAAGCTGTTGGTGACAAAACGAGAACGCTAATTATGTTAAGGATGATATTAAAATGTTCATTCATTTTTCATTCATTTCATTTCATTTTTCATTCATTTTCTTTTTCTCATTCATGTTCATTTTTTTTCTTTTCTTTTTTTTAGGCAATTAGTGCTCAGACATTGGGAAATTTCAAAAGATGATTGGGCAAGTTTATGGATGAGGATGATGGGTGGAAATAGGCAGAGGTGTTCACAAAGAGACTACTAAGGCCTGTTGCAGCTTTACTTATTATTATTATTTTTTTTATTTTTTTATCTTCCTATGCAATGATAAAAATCGCTAACGTTTCTTCTTCTTTTTCTTCTTCTTCTTCTTCTTCTTCTTCTTCTTCTTCTTCTTCTTCTTCTTCTTCTTCTTCTTCTTCTTCTTCTTCTTCTTCTTCTTTCTCTTCTTCTTCTTC
Organism: Callinectes sapidus; assembly: GCA_020233015.1. Classification (NCBI taxonomy): domain Eukaryota; kingdom Metazoa; phylum Arthropoda; class Malacostraca; order Decapoda; family Portunidae; genus Callinectes; species Callinectes sapidus. Next base: position 9,811,994 of record CM035211.1, on the reverse strand, counting down.
TTCTTCTTCTTTCTATTCTTCTTCTTCTTCTTCTTCTTCTTCTTCTTCTTCTTCTTCTTCTTCTTCTTCTTCTTCTTC
>CM035211.1:9777057-9784557 GCA_020233015.1 Callinectes sapidus | reverse complement strand
ATATCACGTCTCCTAGTGATTCATTTTCCTCGATTGTTCTCACGTTGGGAAAAAAAGGTTTCATTTTCATTCCTTTAATTGATGAGAGTTGAAGCTTATCCTAACAATTTTGCAACTGTTTATATTTTGCAACTCTGCCGTGGAACACTGCACTCGATGTTATCACTGTTGTCTTTTATAATTCTAACCAGTTGTATTAATTTGCCTCTTTATTTTCTCTATCTCTATGGGAATGTATTTACTTTTTAAACCCATTCTGTACTGGGACGCGTTTTTATATTTATTCTGCTTACTATTGGTTGATTTTATAGGGATTTATGTAGGGATTAAAACGGTGAGGACTCTAGCCAGTCATCTTGTGGCATCCATAGACCCTTCCTAATGTCAATGAAATCGTCTAAACATACCAAGAACTGAAGGGAAAATGCGTCCCAGTACTGAAGGGTTTAAATAATTATCGTATGATTTAGTTTTTGGTTTGGTTTATTTTGTTAAACTTGACCAAAGTTTTGAGATTTTGTTTAGTGACGCACTGGTGAGATATAAGAACATAAGAAAATGAGGGAAGCTGCAAGAGGCCGTTAGACCTATTCGTGGCAGTCCCTATGTGAACACCTCTGCCTATTTCCACCTATCGTCTTCATCCATAAACTTGTCCAATCTTCTTTTTTTTAACTTCCCAATGTCTGAGCACTAACATCATGATTATTGAATATTTTCTACTCATCAACTACCCTTTTTGAAAATCAGTTCCTTCCTATTTCTCTCGTAAACCTAAATTTCTCCAGCTTGAACCCGTTATTTCTGGTTACATCCTGATTATTGACTCTGAAAACCTTGCTGATGTCCGCTTTATATAACCCTTATACCATTTGAATACTTCTATCAGGTCTTCCTTTGATTTTAATGCCTTCAGTAATGGGGGACACATTTTCCACGAGTTTGGATGTGATTGGACGGTTTTATTGACATTAGGAAGGGTCTATGGAGGTCGGAAGATTAATGGCCAGAGTCTGTACTATTTCAACCCCGACATGGGTTTCTGAAGTTGTGTAAAATCCACAAATAGAAACCAGATTAAATGGGTCCCGATACTGAAGAGGTCCTGAAATTGGTGTTGTACCTTTGCCATTAACCTTATCAGCGGCCTCAAATTTACTGCTGATGAAATAATGGCTAAAGTAAAACCAACTTTGAGAGGTTAAGATTTTAAGATTAGAAATTCATCGAAGAAAAAAGTACATACTTAAGAATCTTTATTAATACGGGTCCAGGTATTCCATTTCAGTTGGTACACGTGTGCTTTAAATGGCTCACTGACCTGGAGGTATTTAATTAGCAAGGTATCATTACACGCCTTAACCCGTCTGGGCCACCTGCTCTCCTCTTATTTGCTGAACCGGAGGTAATCGGTTATTCGAACACCCCCACGTTCTATATTTGGGCATTGTTCGTGTTTGTAGCATTGTGTTTGTGTTAAGGTGTTTGTATGCTTATTTTGACCTTTAACGGGACTGGCAAATTAGTGGGTTTTTCTTTTAATTTTTTTGTTGCTCTTGGCCAGCTTCCCTCTCTCATATAAAAATTGTTTGTTTGATGTTTTATGGAGTTTTTTTTCCTACTTAGATGTGTAAGTTATGTCTTGTTTGATTTCTTTTGCATTATTTAGCTTTATTTCATATTTTTCATTCTTATTTTGGTGTACAAGTTTGCCACGCAGTTTTAAGTTCTTCAGTAGTTTAGTTTTTTTTCTTCTTTTTTTGAGTTTTCTAAGGTTTGAAAGATTAAGTGAATTGTATTTTTTTCATTTTCATTTCCTTAATTATTCGTATAGTTTCATCTCACTGTTTGATAGATTTTTTTCTTTACAATTTGTCATCTCATATTTTGTTGTTTTTATTCTCCTTTAATTCTTCCCTGAATTTTTGGCATACATTTCTAAGTAAGCTATTTGTCTTTTATCTTGATTAATCTCGTTGGCTTTCAGTATTTCAACCTTTTATTTCGCAATATAAGCTTATCAATGTGATTTTAACGATACACGGCTCACATATCCTGGAAGCTTATCGTTACAACACAGCAAAGAGTGAATAGAAAGCGGAAGTTTTCATGCGTGGCTGAAATGTATTAACTGTTAAGTCCAATACGTTAAGCTGAGAGGGGCTGAGTTTTTGACAGGATAAAGCGTCACAGGAGAGTTGTATGAGCGGGACTGGCGGGGGACTTGGGTACGCTGCGCTGTGACAACTATCCACGTATTAATAGTACCGACCCCCCCCCCCCCTCTCTCTCTCTCTCTCTCACTGGCTGGGAGCTTAGTCTATACTTTGATAGTGAGTCAACGTTTAGGGATCTTCGTTTTCTTGTCCTGTGTGTGTGTGTGTGTGTGTGTGTGTGTGTGTGTGTGTGTGTGTGTGTGTGTGTGTGTGTCAGTGTGTAGACTCAAGTACCATGTGTTTCCAGTGTCCTCTGAAGGTAAATGTATTGCCACTGCTGAGGATTTGTTCCCTCTTTCGTATGTGTGGTGTGGGATTTCTGTGTGGTTGGTGGGTGTGTAAACGGAGAATGTTGAGGACGCTCGGAGTATTGACGATAGCAAGGGTGGGTGTTGGCATGTCAGGGCTGTCTGTGCTGGCGGGGTTCGAAAGGCTTCCATGTGGGATAGTGAAGCCGAAATGTTGGGAATCCGAGTGGGCAGTGAACCAGAGAATCGTAACATTAATTTTGTGATCTCTTTCGTATACGTGGCGTGGTGGTGTGTGTGGGCCGTTATTATTGCAAAAGTGACATGAGTTTGGATTTTGGTGAAGATGAGGGAAAAATAAAATGCCAAACTGTGACTGTATTGTGTGGTTTGGTAGTCTTTGAAAACATACTAATAGTGCGCGGCGTGGTGGCGTGTGGCGTGGTGGTATGTGTGGGTGGTTATCAGTGTAAAAGTGACATGAGTTTGGATTCTGGTGAAGATGAGGGAAAAATAAAATGCCAAACTGTGACTTTATTGTGTGGTTTGGTAGTCTTTGGAAATATACCAATAGTGTGTGGCGAGGTAGTGGTTATATCAACGTTTGTACAGTTAATATGAGTTTGGAATTCCTGTGAAAGTGAGGAAATGATAAAATGGCAAACTGTGACCTTTTTGTGTGGTTTGGTGGCCTTTGAAAATATACCAATAGTGTGTGGTGTGGTGGTGTGTTGCGTGGTGGTGTGTGGCGTGGTGGTGTGTTGCGTGGTGGTGTGTGGCGTGGTGGTGTGTGGCGTGTTGGTGTGTGGCGTGGCGGTGTTTGGATGGTTATTAATGTTCGCAGAAGTGACGTAAGTTTGGATTCTGGGATGGGGAAATGTTGAAATGCCAAACTGTTTCCTTAGTGTGTGCTTCGGTAACCTTTCGAAAATAAAATAGTGTGTGGTGTGGTGGTGTGTGGTACAGGTTCGTATCCCACTGGTAAACTAACACCAATCCTTTCATCCTCCTTCGCTAGTCTATGGTATTTTTTTCAGTCTTGTTCCTGTGATGCTATTGAGACGAGACAGCGTTTTTTCCACCTTTCCTCAGCAGAGAGTTTTAACCCTTTCAGTACTGCGACACATTTTTACCACGAATTTTAGGTGTGACGAGATGATTTTTTCGACATGAAGAATGGTCTATGGAGGTCAGAAGATTAATGGGCACAGTCTGTAGTTTTTTTTTTAATCCCCACATGAGTTTTTGAGGCTGTTTAAAAGTGACAAATAATGAGCACAAAGAATACGAAATTGGATCCCATTACTGAAGGGGTTAATAGTCTCACACAGGCGCTGAGTTAAGGTGAAGGGATAAGGATACGGAAATAAGCACTGTGCCTTTATTTTCAAGACCAGGAACGTTCTAGATTAGTCTGTTCTTCAGTAGAGTTTATCAGTAATGTTACTTTTTTTAACATAAACTCTGATTCTTTACTATCTTTCTCCAAGTCTCTATGATCTATTCCACCTTCTGGAGTATAGGGAACACTCAAAAGCATTCTATCCACTTTTATTTATGCTATTTGGTAACACTCACTTAAAACTCCTCAAGTGTACCCCATTTTTCTTATCCTTTTCCTATTTTCCGTCACTTACAATTTGAAGTGGAGAATTTGTAGAGAACCTCCTTAACTAAATTGGCTGAACCGTGAAGACCTTTTTTCCTAGTCACGTTCCTGAAGGATAGCAATCAACTGGGGTCTTTTCAGCGCAGCATAGTGACGAGTCTTCTTTTCAGGTGTACACTGGTGAGTTCCTCCAGGAGTGGCGGTAAATGTAAGGTGGCGGGAACTCACAGTGATTACACCCCTCACCTGCGCCGCGGAACACCTGGAGGCGGGTTAGTCGCCCACGCATTGAAGGTTTCTGACGTGGCTGTCGATATTCCAATAAACGTCCCCTTCCCTGTTGCGGCTCTTGCTCCCTCCCTCTCACCCCCCCAACCCAGACCCATTGTTCCCTGACTCCCCCATTCTGACCTCCCCCATCCTGACCTCCCCCTTACTTTATGACCTGTGCGCCCCTACTCCCCCATCCTGATCTTACTTTATGACCTCTGCGTGACTCTCAGACCTTCCCCATGATTCCCTTCCTCCCCATTACCTCCTGACCTTCCCCATGACTCTGACCTCCCCCCCCTTGACTCCCTGATCCCATGACTTCCTGACTCTCACGACTGACCTCCCCCCATAACTTCCTGACCCCATGACTGATCCCCATGACTTCCTGACTCCCATAATTCCCCTACCCCCCCCCATGACTGCCTGACCTCCCAATGACCCTGACCCCTTCATGACCCTTTGACCTCGCCCCATCATTCCCTTAACTGACGCACTTTGACCCTTGTATCTTGACCCCCTGATCCCCTGACTTATGACTCCCTGATCCCTTAACAACCCCTTAAAAGACCCCATTAACTCCCTGACACTTGACCCTAAATGCCCTGAGCCTCCCCCCCTCCTCCCCACCAGACCACCCCATCCCCTGAATTCCTAACTTTCTGGCTTCGTTCCCTGACGCTTTCTCTCTCTCTTCCCCTTCCTGATTTGTGGTTTTTTCCCCCTCTAATTTCCCGTGACATGACCAGCCTTCCCCTCACCATCTCTTCAGTGGCACCCCTTCCCTCATCAGCCAGCCAGTGAATCCCTCCTCCCCTCACTTCCCCCTCCCTCATCCCCTTCCCCTCGTCATGTCAATTTTCTTATTTTATTATCTGTTCAGTGCCCTCTTCCACTGACCATCCTCTCAGCTCCCTCGACTTCCCCTCACTTTGTATTCTCTGACCCACTTCCCCTCACTACACGTTCAATAATATTAAATTTTTTTCATTAATCCTTTGTGATTTTTTTCCTCCTCAGTAACTCTACAGTGACTTCCCTTACCTTCACTACACGTTCCGGTGAGCCATTTACTTCCTTTCACTTCTAACCTCCCCTCACCTCCTCTCGTGTCCCCTCACCTCCCCTCCAGCGATTCCCTTTATTGTGTCGCCATGAGTTTCAGGAAAGGTGTTTTTTATTGGATAGTCGTGGAGGTGAGTTTGCCCGGCCGTCTGTTGTCTGGAGTTGCGTTGGTGAGCCGGGTAATACGTCACCGCGTCAGCAATTACCTTGATGGCTTTTTTATTATTATTATTTTTTACAGTGGGACGCAATTCGCCACGAGTCAATTTTAAGGTGTCACTTTCTTTTTTGTAATCGTTGAAATCAGGTTTTACGGATCCCTTGGCTTGAGGAAGTGCAGTGAGATAACTAGGCAATCCCCGTTAATCACACTGCCAAATTGGACTGTCCCCCGCTCGCCCAATCGCATCTCCCTTACCTGTGTTAATTAAGGCTCCAATGGCTTCATTATTCCGGCATACATCGCCCACTCACTGTCACTGTCACTGTCATGACCACACACCTCCCTGCCAACAGCCTCAGTTTCCTGTTCACTGACTTTAACACAGTGATTTGTTTAGCCTGAAATGTGAAGTTGCCGTGAGCCGTGTAGCGCGTAGCCTTGGTAACACATTGAGGTTATGGAGACAAGGCAGGTTAAAGGGACAGGTGGCAGGGAGTACGATTAACGTGTATGTCTATGTGCAGTGGAATGGTAGGGCTGGGGGACATAAAGGAGAATAATGTATGGGGTGAATATATGCTGACCCCTTCATTACTGGGACGCATTTTCGTATTTATTTTGCTCATTATTTGTCGGTTTTTGTACAACGTCAGAAACTTTTGTGGGGGATTAAGATAGTAGAGACTCTGGCCATTAATCTTCTGACCCTCCACAGAATCTGACCTTACCTAGATTGTGCGAGTTATTCTTGCTTTTAACCCTTTCAATACTGGGACACATTTTCATATTCATTTTATTCATTATTTATCGATTTTGTACAACTTTAGAAACTCTTATGGGTGACTAAAATACTACAGACTCTGTCCATTAGTTTGACCTCCATAGACCTTTCCTAATATCAATATAAACCGCCCAATCACACCCAAAACTCACGGTAAAAATGTGTCCCAGTACTAAAGGGGGTTAAGGATGTAGGGGTCTGGAGGTAGTGGCTTGTTGGGGAGTGAAATTGGTAGGGTTATAAGGTAGGGGTTATTGTACAGGGTTAAAGGGGAAGGAGGGGGAGTCCTGTGAGTAGAATTGGCAAGGTGTGGAGGTGTAAGGGTCTTTGATTATCTTGTTTGATGTATCCTTCACTCATCAGGAGAGGTTCAGGACAGTAATTGGTAAGCCGTGTCAGGACCTTTGAAGTACGAATCACTGCTGTCAATCTGGTGGGCTAAACTAAACCTGCACACTATCCTCTAACCGCACATTATCTTTTAACTGCTCACTATCCTCCAACTAACCATGAACACTATCCTCTAACTAAACGTTCATACTATCCTCTAACAGTATCCTCTAACTAACCATAAACACTATCCTTTAACTAGAACACTATCCTCTAACTGCACACTATCTTCTTACTGCACACTATCCTCTAACATCCATTTATCACATATTTTGAAAGCCAACGACTAATGTCAAAGGCCATAGTCGTGTATTTACAAAGGCTAGTCGTGTATTTATTAGTATTTTCTTCCACACTGTTGATATGGAGCTCTTAACCCCTTCATTACTGGGACTCATTTTTACCACGAGGTTTAGGTGTGATTAGACGATTTTATTGACATTGGGAAGGGTCTGTGGAGGTTGGGAGATTAATGGCCGGAGTCTGTACTATTTAAATCCCCACATGAGTTTCTGAGTCTGTATAAAGTCACGCAATAGTCAACAGAGTGAATATAAAAACGCGTCTTGGTACTGAAGGGGCTAAGCTATCAGTGAAGTCAGGAAGAGCTCTTGAAAACAGTAGGAATTTCTTACTAATGGTCAAAGTTTCTAGACCAGACGACCTGCGCTGTGTTGCTGGGATGGGTTCAGATTGCCGTCTATTCTCGTCAGGCGTTCAGGTTACTGAGGCAACTATCACTCGGTTCCTCCAGTTAT
>CM035211.1:9743433-9762438 GCA_020233015.1 Callinectes sapidus | reverse complement strand
AGAGAGAGAGAGAGAGAGAGAGAGAGAGAGAGAGAGAGAAATATATCCTTGTGCTTATTTACTTCTCCATTCCCATTCGCATACAAAAGAGAACAACAACAATCAAACCTCTTTCAGAATAATAATGGATGATAAACACAACTGAAAAGAAAAAAAAAAAGTGACTGTGAAGGAAAGATTGGATGTGATGATACGTGGAGCCGCATTAGAACCATTTCACATGAACACAAAGGAAGCTGTGAGAAACCACCAAAACAAACCACCTGTCCTGTACACGTGGTTGTCCCTTATAAGAAGCGTATCTATCTATTTCTATCCACTGAAACACTGCGTCCCTCCTCACTACTTTCACTACTTTCAAAAGGCTGTGGTAGAAATCACACGCATTTTCAAGTGTTCTGGAAAAAAATGTGCAAGAAAGATGAAGAAATATTAAATAAGTATGTGGTTCTGCTAGTTTTTTTATTTATTTTATTGCAAGAGGGGAAAGCTGGCCAAGGGCAACAAAAGATGATTAAAAAAAAAAAAAAGCCCCACTAGTTTGCCAGCCCTCGTGCAAGTCGGAAAGTGAGGTGCGCAGTTGATAAAGTTCATGAGAGAGTGACATTATAAAGTTTCTAGATCATTAACAAGAGAAACAGTTTGGAGAACCCGCCTAGTCATCTCTGTGGCCTTGAAATATATATATACTCGTGTTGAGATGGAAGCGTTTCGGAATAGAGGTCGTGGAATACGTAAATAGATACATGTATTAATTATAGTATAGCATTTATTAATCCACATTACTTTGCATGATATTCAGTATAGCGTGGTGTGTGTGTGTGTGTGTGTGTGTGTGTGTGTGTGTGTGTGTGTGTGTGTGTGCTAATATTAGTCGATGAGCAAGTATAAGCCGGAATTTCGTGACTCATTACGTAATTCAAAGTCAAGTGGGTGAGGAGGTGAAGGATCAGGTGCGTCTTTGAAATGATAACACGGATCGGGGACAGGCGAACGTACACATCCCATAATTCACTGGTGAGTCACAGGGATACACACACACACACACACACACACACACACACACACACACACAAACTGGGGGGATGAAATTATGTGAAAGCATGATAAGATGAACACAAAGAGAACAGATGACAAGAGTAATGTTTAAAGATACGTGAGTGAGATGGATAGTGCAATGGAATACTGTTCTTCCATAGATATCTTGTGATTTGTGGGGAGAGGTAAGGCAAATGTACTGAGATGAGGGAAGATGTACAGAGATAAGAGGGGAGGAAAGTGTGGAGAGGAGAGACAAAGAAGACGCACAGCAAACTCTCTCTCCCCCTGAAAAATAAATAAATGAACAAAATAATGATAATAGATAAACGGAAATAAGATATACAGAAGTGAGGGAGGGCATGTGTACAGAGGAGAAACAAAGAAAATGTACAGCTAACTTACTTTCTCTCCCCTAAAAAAAATGAATAGATAAATAGATATGAAATAAGATAAGATAGACATGATGTAACCAGGAAACGATGGAGGAGAGGAAGGATATATTCAAAGGCACTACTGGGAAAAATATGAGAAAATGAGATGCCTATGTAATACGATACAGTTCTGGCCGTGATACGTATTGAAGTGTGTTGAGGAGGTGAGAGGCAGGGAAGGTATCAACTCTCAAAGGCAAGACAGAATCAGTTTATCTCAAAGGCTGGTACTAATGTGGTCGAGATGAGAAAGTGAAGAAGATTGTTGATTCGCTGATGGATTGTAAAAAAGGACTAGCAATACACAAAGGAATACAAAGGAAAAGCAAGCTGCATCCTATAATATGGTCGTGAAAACAGAGAAGACATAGAATCAGTTTATCTCTAATGTGGTCGAGATGAGAATGTGAAGATTATTGATTCTTGGATTGTTTGAGGCAAGGACTAGCAATACACAAAGGAATACAAAGGAAAAACAAACCACATTCGATGATATGGTCGTGAAAACAGGGAAAACATAGAATCAGTTTATCTCAAAGGCTGGTACTAATGTGGTCAAGATGAGAATGTGAAGATTATTGATTCGTTGATTGTTTGAGGCAAGGACTAGCAATACACAAAGGAATACAAAGGAAAAACAAACCACATTCGATGATATGGTCGTGAAAACAGGGAAAACATAGAATCAGTTTATCTCAAAGGCTGGTACTAATGTGGTCAAGATGAGAATGTGAAGATTATTGATTCGTTGATTGTTTGAGGCAAAGACTAGCAATACACAAAGGAATACAAAGGAAAAACAACCTGCATCCTGTAATATGGTCGTCAAAACAGAGAAGACATAGAATCAGCTTATCTCAAAGGCTGGTACTAATGTGGTCGAGATGAGAATGTGTAGAAGATTGTTGATTCGCTCATGGATTGAAAAAAATGACTAGCAATACACAAAGGAATACAAAGGATAAACAAGCTGCATCCTATAATATAGTCGTGAAAACAGAAAGTTACATCTCGTATATTTATTTTATGATTGTCAACATTTGAATATTGTAATGTAAAATAAAAATAAAAAAGCTTTAATAGAAACTTGCGACTATTAGATGAAAAGAAATACGCCTTCAGTACTGGGACGAATTTTCATATTTATTCTGCTTCAGAAACTCATTTGGGGATTAAAATAGTCCAGACTCTGGCCATTAATCTCCTGACCTCCATAAACCCTTCGCAATGTCAATAAAATCGTCTAATCCACACTGAAAACTCGTGGTAAAAATGCGTCCCATTAATGAAGGGTTTAAAAGAAATAAGAATATACTATAAACAACTACTAAACTGAGAGAAATCACTACAACACCGATATCATACGAAAACCACAGATGTTATGACCCTTTTCTCAGGTGTTGCTTACCTCATAACTAACGTCACTCATTACACCCACTCATTACCCCCCTCTCCCTTACCCTCTTACCTCCCTAACTCACCCCCCTGTCCCTACACCCCACCACTACCCCGGTACCTCTCCCCTCTCCCAGGTCTCGTCATGGATAACTCACGTGATAGTGTCCCAGCCGACCCACGAGGACAGGAAGGCCGTGCTGTCCTGCATCCTCCGCGTGGCCCTCTCCTGCTGGAACATGGCCAACTTCAACGGAGCCATGGAAATCATCACGGGACTCAAGTACGGAGCGAAACACACACATGCACACACACACACACACACACACACACACACACACACACACACACACACACACACCTCTTTTGTCTTGTTTTCTCTACCTCCTACTCCTACTTCTACTCTTCTTCTTGTTCTTGTTCTTGTTCTTCTTGCTCTTGTTCTTGTTGTTCTTCTTCATGTTCTTCTTCTTTTTCTTCTTCTTTTTCCTCCTCCTCCTCCTCCTCCTCCTCCTCTTCCTCCTCTTCCTCCTCCTCCTCCTCCTCCGTTCTACACTCTTATGACGCACACACACAAGTTAATCCCACACTCAAAGACTCCTCTGTGAATATCTAATGTTAATACCTTCCCTCTCCTAAAAAAAAAAAAAAAAAAAAAAAAAAATTATGCCATTTCCTTTTCATCTTCACTTCCTCCTTCAGGTCGGAGAAACTGAAGCCCTTTTGGTTGAGTCTGGAGAACGAACAGCTGCCGGTGCTAGACTTCCTGACGGCGGCGCTGCTGGGGGAGGGGCGGACCCACTATGAAGCCGCCCTCGATCGCGCCCTTATGATGCCCGAGACTAGAGTGGTGCCCTTCTTTGGTTCCTTCCTGCGGGATCTCACCAGGATCCTTCAGGGGACGCCTTCTCTCGTGGTGCTGGCGGAAGATGGGCAGGAAGTGGAGGTGTGTGTGTGTGTTGGTGTTGGTGTTTGTCTTCTTTCTTTTTTATGTTAGAAGAGTTAAGCTAAGGGTAAAATAATGTGTTATTTAAAAAAAAAAGGCCCATTTATGTACCAGTTCTTGAAAATGTCTATAGAAAGGTTTTTTTTCTCATTTTTTTCCCATTTTGCATATCTTTTTTTTTATTATGAAGAACGTATGTGTAGTTAGGTACATGTAGTGTTGTGTGGAGGAAGATTTGTTTGTCTTTATGTCTTTCCCTTTAGAGTATTCCTCCATATAAATCGAAATTAGACACTCCACTCTAACCCTTCTCCTCCTCCTCCTCCTCCTCCTCCTCCTCCGTCAGTTCATCTCCGACTACTGTGGAGAGGACGGCTTCTTCACGCGGATCGGGCCAGGTGGACTCATCAACATGGCCAAGATCTACGAGGCACAGCAGGTGGTGGAGCGACTGGCCACCTTCCACCAGCATTATGTGGCGCGCTCCAACCACCTCGCCCACTCCATGATCAAGGACTCCCTCAGGTGCGGTGGAGTGGGGTGGAGGGGCTGTGTTGGGTGGAATGGAGGGATGGAGGGTCAGTGTGTTAGATGGAAACATTCGAAACATTTTATTCCTTTTTCAAATTTAACTATTAATGTAAGTAATTTCAGAAGTGGAGGAAGGGAAAGGTGTGGTGGAACGAGTGTGTTACAGGTGGAAGGTATATATATTTTTGTGTATGTAAGAGGGGAAAGACAACCAAAGGCAACAAAGACAGTGAAAACAACAACAAAAGAACATTATTATTCCCAATCCCCTGAAAGAATAAAAGAGTTAGCCGAGAGACAGGGATAAATGCCTTCAAACCTCCCTCTTAAATAGTCAAGTCATAGAAAGATGGAAATACAGAGACAGGCAGGGAGTTCCAGAGTATAGATGGAATGAAGTATAGATGGAATAAAGGACGCCATGGAAGGTCTATAGAGGTGCGAGTGTGTACAGTGGACCCGCTTGTGCTTTGGGAGTCTTGGGATCCCCGAGCGCAAGGGTTTGAATCCTGGCCACTTTCTGAGAGGAGATTGGACATCCACTCTGGGTAACGGTTCCAAAACGGGTGGGCTTTCAGATAGGAGGTCTCCATGAGGTGGTCTCCTTTAGCCCATAAATTCCCGTAAAAACCCCACATTGTTTAAATAAGAAAAAGTAATGTATTCTCTTTTCAAAAACAATAACCACACACTAATAATTACAACACCAACAGCGGCGGAGGGGACGTGTGTGGTTCTGGCGGCAGTGTGGTGAGCAGCGGTGGTGGTGCTGGTGGTGCAGGGATGATGGACATCGATGGTGATGGTGAGCTGGAGGACTATCACCCGGTACAGCCACTCACCCACGACCACGGTGTCACCCTCATCCCCCTGCACAGGTCCACCGTGGGGCTCGACCTTCACACTCTGCAGGTTAGTAAGGATGGAGCTATGAAGGGTCTCAAGTGCCATATGTAACTGTTATGGTCCTACTACTACTACTACTACTACTACTACTACTACTACTACTACTACTACTACTACTACTACTACTACTATTAAGGTAGCAATCCACAACAACCTTTCTCATCGTGCACTTAACAATACATACATTCCTCAAAAAAACAAATTAAATGAAAAAAAGAAAAAACTCAATTTTCTATCTGACTTTTTCCGGCCGGCATTCAGTTTGTTTTTCCCCTTTTTTACCATCTTTTATTTTGCTTTTGTCTGGACTAACTCCCTTACATAGAAAAAAAACACCACACTTACCACACTTCCTACCACTCCACGACACCACCACACCACCACACCATCGCTCACCCCCCTGCCCCCCACAGATCCTACACCACGGCACCACAGTGGTTAATTGGGACCCAGAGAGTGGCCGCAGCTGCCTGGTGTACCTGCGCCTGGAGAGGAGCAACGGAACCCTCACTTGGTGCCGCCCTCCCTGGTCAGCACTGAAGGCAGGACACTCCTCCTCCCAGCCTGACTATGTTCTCAGCACCAACCCTGAGGATGTGGTGTCACCCGGCTTGCTGCATATGGTAGGTGTGTGGGTGTGTGTGGCGGGGAGAGGGTTGGTTGTTTTTGTGTGTGTAAGAGGGTTGTTTCTTGTATTATTTCAGTGTGACAAAGGAGGCAATTTTTCTATTATTTCAGTGTGACAAAGGAGGCATTTTTTCCTTTTCCTTACCCAGGCAGATGAACAGACAGACAAACATTTTTTTCCTCTCCCACACAGGTAGATAGATAGACAAATTTTTCCCTTTCCCAGATAAACAGACATACAGACATACTTTTCTGTAGCCAGACAAACGGACAGACAGACCAATATTTTTTTTCTGAAACAGATAAACAGACAAATTCTCTCGCACTCAGATGAACAGACACACAGACAGACAAATTTTTCCTTACCCAGATAACCAGACATACACACAGTTTCCCTTATCCAGACAGACAGACAGACGGACAGACAGTTTTCGTGGAGATCAATGCACCTCACTTACCTTTCCCCTGAGACAAACCTTTCAATCTTACCCAGAGACTAACAAGCGAGGTTTCGGAGTCTTTCATTGATATCATTTCTCCTCCTGCAGTACTCCGAGGCACCTGACGTGAGTGGTGGCGTGCCTGAGGAGGGCTTCATCCAGGTGTCCTGCCTGAAGGAGGTGGAGCCAGGAGTGCGGGATGCTAACTTTGGCGCCGTTGCTCGCAGGTAAAAAAGTCCCTCTCACCGTGAAGTGTAGACATGATCAGCTCTTTCACTGTAGTGTACACCATAACAGTCCTAAAACAGCGAAATCTTAACAAAAATCGACATTAAAGATGAAACGGATCATTAACAAAAGTATACTGAAGTCTTTAGTTAATAGAATGCTTTGAGATGGCAGTGAGTTAAGGTGAAAGATCTCAGTGGTGCTTTGTTAATAAGGAAGATGAACCAAATCGCAAGGAAAGTGTTAAGTGTACATTCATCTACTACCAACCTTTGCCAACTGATCTTCCTCAAACACTCTGACCACTCCAGACCACTCTTCTTCCTCTCCAAACCTGACCAGCGCCCTCCTTGTTCCTCAGGTACCTTATGGAGGCGTCTCAGCCCCAGGAGCACTGCGTCACCCTCATCTATGGCCCCAACCTGGCCGACAACAGAATCATGGTGCTGGTAGCGCCGCCCTCCGTGGCCAGGCTGTGGTGTCAGGGACTGCAGGTGTGTGTCAATACCTCACTGTATCAATGTATCCTGTATTTATGTATCACCGTGACACTCATTCACTTCTCTTATCTCTTGGTGACCATCCCCTCCTGCTGGTGTGTCATTACCTCACTGTCTCAATGTATCCTATATTTCTATATCACTGTGACACTCATTCATCTCTCTTATCTCTTGGTGACCTTCCCCTCCTGCAGGTGTTGGTCCGGGCTCAGCGTCGCCTGGCCAGCGTGTGTGACAAGAGACTCACGTGGCTCAAGGAACAATACCTCAAGTTGTACTTCGAGTATGAGACGTGCAGCGGACCCAAGCCAGCCGAGGCCATCAAGGTGAGGCTGCCGAGGAAGAGGGAAGACTAGAAGTACTCAGTCAATGTTTTATTTAGAGTATTTGATTCCGTTTAGCCCCTTCATTACTGGGACGCATTTTCACCTTCTGTTTTGGATATGATTAAATGATTTTATTGACATTAGGAAAACTCGTTGGAGGTCAGAAGATTAATGGCCAGAGTCTCTTTACTCTTCTAATGCCCACATAAGTGTCCGAAATTGTATAAAACCGTCAAATAGTAACCAGAATAGATAAGAAAAAATAGGTCACAGAACTAAAGGTTAAAGTTGTTTTTTGTTTCTACATTCAAGGTGTTCTTTTCACACTTTTCCGTGCTTAAGCTGTTGGGTCTTCCTTGTTTCCACATTAAAAGCGTAGGATCTCATTCACTTTCAAGTCAAAGGTGTCTGATCCTACTATCTTCTTCATCCCGCCCCTGCAGATCTTTGGCGGCAGGAACTGGGGAACGTCCACGGCAGGAAGCATGTCCCCGCAGGATCCCATCACCAAGCGAGGGTCGGGGAGCACCAAGCTGAGGAAACTGAAGTCACAAGCCACCATCCCTGTGTCCAAGGTGAGAGAAGGTTAGGAGTGTGAAGGAACGCGTAGGAGGAAGAATGAAGGAAAGGGAGGCAAGGAAGAACAAAAACATGCACCTATATTTTTTAGGGGGGCTAACTCTGAATTTTAAGGGGACTGGCAAATTAGTGGGTTTTTTATTTTCATTGTTTTTCTTAGCCTTAGCCAGCTTCTCCCTCTTACATATAAAAATACATAATACCTCTCGTCTCTCTCTCTCTCTCTCTCTCTCTCTCTCTCTCTCTCTCTCTCTCTCTCTCTCTCAGGATGGAACTAAATGTATGGAGGAGATGCGAGTGGTACCATCTCCCGCCCTTTCCAACACCAGCCGCCGCACAGTCCTCCCCACCCCGGCACACTCCACCCACCCCTCCCCGCCACGCTCCCGCTCCTGTGACGCCGCCTCCGAACACCTCATCGCCGCCCACGCCACGCCACACCTCCCCTCGCCCGCCGTGCCCAGACCCTCCTATGATCCTGCCACGGGTCTTCCCTCTCCCCTCCAGCAGGCTATTGGGTACAGGTTGGTAGGAAAGAGAGAGAGAGAGAGAGAGAGAGAGAGAGAGAGAGAGAGAGAGAGAGAGAGAGAGAGAGTGTGTGTGTGTGTGTGTGTGTGTGTGTGTGTGTGTGTGTGTGTGTGTGTCATCTCAACTGTTTCAATTCATGGGTACGTCAGTTCAGTGTGTTGGTAGATTTTTTTTATTGTTGTAGCTGTTGTTTGTTTTTGTTTTCATTTGATAGATAGCGTTTGTGTTGAGAAGGTGTGATTATGTTTTTAAGTTTATGCACTTCTTTTCCTTTCCTTTTCGTCATCAGCAAGACAGGACTCTGACCAGTACTTTATTCTCTCCTCTGCTACTCGCTATCTTATTTACATTGTATTTTGTTTTGTAAACCGTTTTCTATTACGTAGTTGGTGTAATGGAAAGGTATTTGATTGGATTAGTATTCCCTTCAGTATTCTAGTATTCCCTTCTAGTATTCCCTTCATTAGTTCCATACATGTGGTGAAAGCAACATTTTCTGCCACGGCCGCCTGCTCACGCTCACCTCCCCGCAGGGAGCGCAGCAGATCCAGCGGGGCGGGGAACGGTGGGGAGTTCATGCCAGTGGCGCCGCGGGGCTTCCGGGGCGAAAGCATCACACAGGCGGCGGAGCTGGACTTCACGGACTTTGTGGTGCTGTACAAGTCATTCAGTCTGCGTGCGAGGAATGACCTTCGGGAACTCTTCAAGACTCTCGCTGTGACACGTAAGAGCTTGTCCGACAGTTCCTTGGACGACCCTGGCCTCAGCCCATCCTCGCCCCCCACCAGCCCAGCGCAGAGGCCCCCGCCCCTTGCCAAGCCTTCTCTGGGATTGCTGACGCGGAACACCTCCCTTGATCTCCTTGTCTTCAGAAACAACTGCCATAAGAAGAAGATTTTTGATGCCGTTGCCGCTGCCAGCATTGTCACCAACTGTGCCGGCCTAGACAGCTCGAAGAGTCAGGTGAGCACTCTCTTCCACTCCTCATTACCTCTCACCATGTATGTCTTCTCCCTGACACTTAACTTCATGCTTTACCTATCCTATCTTACCCATAGTGATGCCTTCCCTTCTTTCTGCCTCTGTCTCTGTCTCACACTTCTGTTCCCTGTAGGTGGTAACGCTGGCAGAGCTGCGGCGGTTCCTGGAGGAGCAGCAGGGGGAGCCTCGCAACCTGGAGGAGGTGCGCAGTCTTCTTTACAGACACGAACCTGATCCAGCGCTTAGGTGAGATTAATTAACTGTTTGATTAGTTCAGCAATGTAACTTCGTGTAATATTTCTGATTATATTACTACTGTTACTACTACTACTACTACTACTACTACTACTACTACTACTACTACTACTACTACTACTACTACTACTACTACTACTACTACCATTACTTCTACAACCTGTGCTGCCGTTACTACCACACAGGACACAGGATCTCATGTCATTCGAGGGCTTTGCGAGATTCATGATGGACGAGGACAACTACGCCTTCCCCAATGAGAAAATGATACCCGATGAAGATGAGATGAACATGCCTCTCTCCAACTACTATATCGCCTCCTCCCACAATACCTACCTTACGGGACATCAACTGAAGGGCGAGTCCTCGGTGGAGTTGTATAGCCAGGTGAGGCACAAGTCTGCTCCTAGCGTGACAAGGGCGTGAGGAACAGGGGAGGATGAGGAGGAAGAGGAAGTGTAGGTTGAAGAGTGGAAATAATGAGATGAGGAGAATAAAGAGGTAAAAGGAGTAAATGCGTAAATTGAAGAGTGAGAATGATAGGAAGATGAGGATGGGAAGGTCGAAGGAAAAGATGTGTGAGTGAAAAGAATAGGAAGATAGGAAGATGAGAGGGTCGAAGGAATAGATGTATAAATTGAAGAGTGAAAGGAATAGGAAGATAAGGAGGATGAGAAGGTCGAAGGAAAAGATGTGTGAATTGAAGAGTGTAAGGAATAGGAAGATAGGAGGATGAGAAGGTCGAAGGAATAGATGTATAAGTTGAAGAGTGAAAGGAATAGGAAGACAAGGAGGATGAGGTGAAGTTCCTGTAGCTTTTCTCTTTCTGTTCTCGCAGGTGCTACTGACGGGGTGCCGCTGTGTCGAGCTGGACTGCTGGGATGGCGATGATGGCTCCCCGATGATCTACCACGGCCACACCTTCACCACCAAGATCCCCTTCAGGTAAGCGCCTTCCCTGACAAATGTTACTCACCGATAAATGTTCCGCAATACTGTTGGTGTTCAATCCGGAAAGAATCACACCACAACACGAAAAGTGAAAGAGATATTATCCTTATGAGTATTTTATCACTTCAATCTTTGCCTCAATTTGTAGATGTTATAGGTACTTATTTTCCACAGCGATTCTCAGAGACAAGTAGCATTCATTTCCTAACCACTGCCTTCACTTACTCATTCCCTTCATCCACCGCACCCTCTGAACTAAAACAGTGTCTTATACCACCACTTCTGCACCTTCAGGAGTGTAGTGGAGACCATCAATCGCAGTGCCTTCGTCACCTCGCCCTACCCTATCATCTTGTCCATCGAGAACCACTGCTCCCTCCCGCAGCAGTCAAGGATGGCCAATATATTCATGCAGGTGTTTGGCGAGAAACTAGTCACCAAATTTCTCTTTGAGGCGGATTTCTCTGAGGACGTGCATTTGCCCAGCCCTTCACAACTCAAGTACCGCATCCTGATCAAGGTGAGGGGGCAGTGTGAAAGGCTGAAGGAATGCAAGGGTCAGCTTTAAGGAAATGTGAAGTCTGGAGGAGGTAGAAAGCTATTGCGGAGTGTTGAGAAAGAAAGAAAGAGGGAATGAGGAGAATGGTGAGGCAGTGGAAGGCTGGTGTGGCGTGATGAGGCGTGAAGGAATGCAAGGATCAGCTGTGAGGAAATGTGGAGTCTGGAGGGGTTAGAATGCCGTGGTAGAGTGTTGAGAAAGAAAGAAGGCAAGAATGATGAGAATGGAAGAAACTGAAGGAATGCTGTGAGAGGAAGGAGCGAATAGAGTATGAGTCATGTGGAGAGAGAGAGAGAGAGAAAGAGATTTTTACCCCAAGTTTTTCGTGTGATTAGAAAATTTTATTGACATTAGGAACAGTATAAAGAGGTCAGAATATTAATGACCAGAGTGTGTACCATTTTAATCCCCACGTGAGTTTCTGAAGCTCTATAAAAATCAACAAATAATAAGCAGAATGAATATACAAATACGTCTTAGTACTGAAGGGTTTGATAGATCCTGGAAGTAAGGTGTGTGTGTGTGTGTCCCCTGCAGAACAAGAAGCTAGTGGCAGATGTGGGGCGTGACGGTCTTTCATCCAAGGGCACCTCCAACCGCTCCCCTGGCCGCACCAACTCCCTGGTCAGCAATGCATCCACTGGCTCTTTGAACGACCCAGAGTCCGATGATGAGGATGAGGATGATGACTATGATGATGAGGGTGAGGTTACCTGGAATTTGTCATTTGTGTCATGGTATATTGGAGTGAAAGATAGTATTAGGGTTAGTGTAAAGTATTGGTGGGTATTATTTTATGTAAGGACGGGAAGCTGGACAAGAGCAACAAAAACATTGAAAGTAAAAAGGCCCACTAATTTGCCAGTCCCCTTAAAGGTCAAAAGAATTAGCCGAAAGTCAGGGACAAATGTCTTGAAACCTCCCCCCCTTGAATAAAGGAGGTTTGAAATATAGAAGCAGGCAGGGAGTTCCAGAATTTATCAGAATGCCAGGCCTAAGAAAAAGAATTATGTAAGGTTGTATCACTGTTAAGGGAAAGCGAAGAGTAGAGTGTAGCTGGCAAGGAAAGCAGTGGTTGATGTATGGTGAGGGACAGAATACAGGGGTGAAGACTGGTGTATGGGTCTGAACTGACATTATTCTCCCCCCAGAACACAACCCCTTTGAACTGCCCCACGACACCCTGTTTGAGGACGACAAGCACAGCTCCTCACTCATCAAGAGTGTGTCCATGGGCACGAGGACCGAGTCTCTGTCCAGTGCTGAGGGCAGCCGCTTCCGTCCAAAATCCCAGAGTGACGACCATCTGGAAGGGGAAGAGTTGCCGCCCCCGAAGTATAAGAAGCAAAGTAGCCAGATTGCCAAGGAACTCTCAGACCTCGTGAACTACTGTCAAGCTGTCAAGTTCCATGGTTTCAACCTCTCCAGCCCCAGAGAGTCGGTCAAGGGGAAAAAGATGGGTGGCCGCAAGAGTACTGTGCAGCCCCCCATCATCACCAACACCCCCATACTGGTGCACTCTCAGGTGGCCTCAGACCCCAGCCGCCTCGAGCCCATCCTGCAGCCGCCCATCTTGAAGCGTGCCATGGGCGTACACCCGTGCTACCAGTGCTCCTCACTCAATGAAAATTCAGCCAAGCGGTTGTGTCGCCGGCAGCCGCTGGATGCCTTGCAGCACACAGAGACACAGCTGATGCGCACTTACCCTGCTGCAATGCGCATCGACTCCTCCAACTTCAACCCACTGTACTTCTGGGCCTTTGGTATACAGATGGCAGCACTCAACTACCAGACAGATGACACCTACCTCCACCTCAACTCAGCCATGTTTGAGCAGAACGGCCGCTGTGGGTATGTGCTGAAACCCAGGGTGATGTGGGACTACAACCACATGATGTACCGACGCTTCAATCCTTTTGACAAGGAGTTTGACGGCCTGCACGTCTTAAACCTGCGTGTGTCCATCATCTCGGGCCAGTACGTGTGTCAAGACAACTTCCAGGGCAGTCCTCAGGTGGAAGTGGAGATCCTGGGCATCCCAGTAGACTGCCTCAAGTTCAAGACAAAGGTGGTGCAGCGCAACTCCTTCAATCCCATCTGGAATGACACTTTCAACATCCACGTCATGTTCAAGGATCTTGCCTTCCTGCGACTCACAGTCACAGACACCAGTACAGGGCACACCACGGCGCTCCGGATTCTGCCACTGCGGTGCCTCCGCCGCGGGTACAGACACGTACGTTTACGTAACTTACAGAACCAACCACTTCCGGTGTCCACTCTCTTCATTTACACCCTCATGGAAGAGGAGGAATATGAGATACAGCAGCTGTCACCTGGCCACGACCCGACCACACAGGACTCCACGCTGAAGGAGGCTCACGTGGAGCACCAGGATGTGACGCCGACTGTGGCACTGAAGCGCCGGAAATTCTTCGTAAAGATTCACGGAGTGGTGCCTGATGAGCCATACACAGTGATCAGCGCCACGCAGGAATGCACAGCAAGAGACGTCATCAACAAAGCTATGGTCAAGATAGGCAAGGGTGCACGCATCGAGGACTATATCCTTATTGAAGAGGTAGCCAAAGGGTGGCAGCGGAAAGGTGACAATCCAACAACACAGCGCATTCTTGACATGAATGAGCGGCCGCTGGAAGCGCAGGCGCACTGGCAGGGCGATGGCAAGTTTGTGCTAAAGAAGACCTCTGATGACCCGAGCACCCGAGCATGGCTCACCACCATCATGAAGAAAAAGCGTGGTGCCACAGAGGGTGAGGTGACAGAGGAAGCTAAAGGTTGGGAGGAGGAGGACACTTTCCTAGTGTGTGTATACAATGTAGCATCACAGATTCCCTATACAATCCTAAAGGCACCGACCTCCAGTACAGCACAGGATATCCTGGCACAGGCGCTGGTCAAGGCGCGCCGCATGGAAGACCCTGCCCGCTTTGTGTTGGTGGAGGAGCTAGAATACGGCCAGCTGACAGAGATGGCGGGCAGCTCTGCCAAGAAACGTTGTCCTCGAGTAGAGCGGCGCGTGCTTCCTGACAACCAGAACATCTACAAGGTGCAAGCGGGATGGCAGACATTAGGAAAGCTGGTGCTGCGGGAGCGAGGCGCCCCGCTGGACGGTACTCTCAGCCGCGCATCAGCCGCTGCATCGGCCCTTTCCTCCACTATTTCCACTGCCTTCAGCCGCGTCAGTCGCTCGCGGCATCACGAGCGGCGGCCAGTCAAAGAGACTTACAGTGACCCAAGCGCCTTGGCAGCAGGTCACGACGCTTACCAGGACCATCGCCGCTTCAAGAGTATGC
This sequence comes from Callinectes sapidus, assembly GCA_020233015.1. Classification (NCBI taxonomy): domain Eukaryota; kingdom Metazoa; phylum Arthropoda; class Malacostraca; order Decapoda; family Portunidae; genus Callinectes; species Callinectes sapidus. The sequence continues at coordinate 9,747,897 of CM035211.1, read as the reverse complement.
ACGAAACGTGGCGCGGTACAGGAGGCACCAGTGGAGCACACTCGGAGGGAGAAATCCTCTCAGATGACGACCATCCAGCTGCTGACATACGCGCCGCTGTCCACAAGCTGAAGAAAGTCTCGCTCAAAAAGTTCCAGCGAGTATGGAGATAATGGGTACCCGGGGGGGCGGGGACTGGGGGACACTCCACGGAGGCCGCCTCGCACACTCTGCCCCGGACTCTGTCTGGTGAAAAACTATTTTGCCAATGAAATATGAGTTCTTCAGAAGGAACTTGGGAATGCTGACGCCAGTACTGGTATTTGGCGTCCCCCCAAAAGCATGCCCCACCCCACCCCGCTCCACCCGGGCCCGGAGCCGGCAGCGTGGCGGCTGGGACAACAGCAAAACCAAAGACCTACATACAGACCATCTCCTCCTTAGGCTCCCCTGCCACGTCTGGCAGTGGCCGTGTTTGGAAGAGACAATACAATAAGTTTTCTTGGACACCCCTGTAATGCAGACTCTTTCATTAGAGGCTCTAGGACCAAGGGATTTTTTAGCTGTTTATGCAGCGAGTGAGTGGGAGAATGGCAGGCGCGTGGCGGCAGGAACAGGGTTATCCTGCCTGTGGAGCACTTGTGATCGTAACTGTAGATAGTCCTGACAGTGAGAATAAGCCATCCAAGTGTTTTGTAGTGAGCAGCAGCAGCAGCAGCAGCGTATCGCAGCAATGACGCCAGTGGGATGAGAAGGGCGACGCTGCAGCTCCAGGCTCTTGCTGTGAGTGTGTGGGCAAGTGACGGGCGACGGGCAGGCGTCACGTGCTGCCCAGAGTCTTGCTGGGGATGGATTCAAACTTCAAAGATTCTCGTGTAAATACTGTGTACAAATATGGTCTGGTCTTGTACATTACCCCCGCTCCCCCCCTTAAAGGAAATATTTTGCATAAATACCTCCTCCTCCTCCTCCTCCCTTGTCAGTTTTCGCCGCGTTGGTGTTGTATCGACCGTTCAGTGTTTTTGTCGTCTTGGTGTTGGCTGAGTTGTTTTGTAGGCGAGCGTGAGCATATCTCCTTTATTATTATTATTATTATTATTATTATTATTATTATTATTATTATTATTATTATTATTATTATTCGCGTCGTTCTTGATAATGTATGCATATCAAGTTAACGTTAAGGAGAGAAGAAACATTAAGACAACCTTTGTAACAGCCTCCTGCGTGAGTGCTGTGTTCTCGTCTATTTATTTATTTATTTATTGGTGTGTTTTATTGATGAACCAACTTAACTGAGATTCCAAAGAGCTCGATCAAGACTCCGACACGTGGTCAGTGATGCATTTATCCGTGGCATTCACCAAGGCATTAAGGGCTGCCCCGGCTGGCCCCAAACCATGCATGCTTTCCTCCCGAGAGAGATTTCTATATATAAATATATATATATATATTTACATGTCTAGAGGTTTTAAAAAATAAGAAGCAAAACAAAGAGAGAGAGAATGCATTATTGCCATACTTAAAACGGGTTCCATAATATATTTTTTAGTCATTTACAAAGGGTGACAGGGTGAAGATTTGCCGCTGATCAAAATCTTTTTAATGTATTTGTGACTTCCAGATTGTTATAAGCATATTTTTTATTTTTGTTAAGACACTTAGGATACGCATGTCTTAATGCTTTATAAAAAAAAAAGAGAGAAGTTATATTCGTCATTACTAATATATATAAAGATAAATAAATAAATAAATAAATAACTGAAAGTGAGTCAAAGCTCAAAGTAGACTAGAGATCCAGTTTTTATGGCGGGGAAAAAAGCAAAAAATACAAAATGGAGATAATTTATTAATCTACTTACGTCGTCTTTAAATGAGTACTTTTCCCCAATACTTTGCACAAATCTTTTTAGAGTTACGTAAACCTCTTCCATAATGATATTTTTCTAAATTTCATAATATATATACGTATATAATAAACGTAGACGTCTAGCGAGTAGTGAGAGGCGTTTCGGAAGGATAAGAATGTTACCACTTATCTATTGTCAAAAGAATTAACTTGCGTATTTTTTTCCTTGTTAGGTCTCAAGGGACGTCATTTATATATTTTTATTCTTTCTATTTTTTGGTTCCTTTCCTTGCATGTTCATCCTTTTTCTCTTTTCTTCTCCACTCTTATAATATGTGGGGATATATATATATATATATATATACATATATATATATATATATATATATTATATATATATATATATATATATATATATATATATATATTATATATATATATATATATATATATATATATATATATTCTGGGTGAGGTTTTTTATTTCTTATAATCTATCACCATATGTTCTCTCTAATCCGACTCGCCCCGAACGCTATAAGATAATAATGACAAACTGAAGTCCACTCATGATAACTTCGTCCATTCTCTCATAGCTGTTCCTCCGTCTATAATTGTTTTATTTTTCCACTTAATAATCCTGTTACTATTACTACATGTTTCCTTGTATGACTTCCTTTATTCTTGCCATTCTTTATGTGTTATCTTGTTCGTTAATTCATCCTGTTTCAACGTGCGTTGCTAAAAAAAATGCAGTTTTTTTTATATGTGAAGGGGAATAAGTGATGTTCCTTTGTTTCTCTTCCCGAGTCACTCGCCTCAGTAAGTAACAATAATGACGATAATAATGTTGACTAATAAAGAAATGGATATGTATAAACAAGAGTGGAGTGGAAAAAGTAATAATGATATACTATATAACGCTATGCTATAAGAAAAGATAATAATTTCATCTGTGTCTTAATCCAGTGGGAGTCACGTTCAGCTTCTTCTTTCTCTTTGTGGAAAATAATCTCTTCAAACTAAGAATCACAGTTTCGCGGGGAATAACAAAAAAGGATCAAATGAATACCTATACAGACCAAACGACACAGCGCTCAGCCTCCCTCCCCCTCCCACGGCAGCCACCTCGCCCTCCACCCCTCCACCACTCACCGTCAACCAAAGTGGTGGATGTTTGATCAATATCTCACGCCAATTCCGCAAAAATCATTGTCATTAATAATAAATTGAAATGTGATAATTTTCAATGTTGTAATTATGTATAGATTATTGTGTAATTCGTCCGTTGCTAATGATTTTTTTTAATATATATTTGAGTGGGACATTCTTTATGATATAGTTTTCCTTGATTTTAAAACGAGCCATTTATTGGTTATTTTATCTCATGAATTCCTTCGTTCAAGTGAAACATTCTTTACTGCAAAGTTTCTTATTGATATCAAGACTGCAGCATTGCCAATGCCTGCCTCACAGTCCGAATCTTGGCGAGGGCGGCGTGGAGCCTGGCGTGGGGCGCTCTGGCTGATCTTGCTCAACGCACCGCTTTTTGTAGCCCGATCCCCCCACCTCACACATTCTCCTTTCCTACCACCTCAACCTTTTGCTTTTTTTAAATCTGTGAAAACTTTATTGCTGATGGTATAGCGAGTTTCACGGCTACACGGAGAGGCAAACAGGGCTTTTCATATCAAGATTGTACTAGAGGAACATGTGGCACTGGCGTTTGTTCACGTCTGACGCGAGCACGTGGGTTCCTGCACCCTGTTTTGTCGTCACATCACTGCGATTTACCCAGGCACTAGTGTGTGTGTGTGTGTGTGTGTATGTGTATTGTGCGGTCCTCAAGTGAGGGCTGTGGGACTGCTATGAACTCCTAACCGGTAGAAGTTTGATCAAAGGCGCTGAAGCAGGCGCAAGGTGAGAAAATTAATGAGATGAATTTGTTAATGTATGTTACTGCAGTGATGTGTGTGCGGTAAAACTGTTGACTTTCACGCTCCTATCTTCTCTCTCTTCATTGCATTCCAACACATGGAGACAAACAGGGAGCTTAAGATGTGATGGGTTGCTGTCTGTATTCTTGAACATGTGGGCATCTTGACTTCAATAAGCTGTATTGGAAATTAGCATGGTTTTCAAGTGTTTTAATTTATTACTTCAGTGATGGTTTACCTAGAACTTCCATAACTGAGAGGAGGAAATTAAAATCTGACTCGTCTCCCCGTATCTGAAATAATAGCAACCCCGAAGTGTCTCAAGTATACAAGACAACACCCATATGTAATCAGTTCGAGCAAGGAAGAGTTTGATTTTGACGATGTGAAGGGAGCGCCATTTATCGTTATGCTCGTATGCAAAGGCCTGGCGAGGAATTCATGTCTGGTAATATTAAGACCGGCATTTATTCATTTATGTAGTGGCCAGGTGGGTGACTTGAGTTAGGCGTGTAGTGAGTCAAGGCGGTATAACCATGAGCGTTGGTATTTGTACGTATGCATGTATTGTTGGTCTGTGTTTTTTGCTCCATGAGAACTGATTGGTGATTGTAGCTTATAAGATATGAAAATTCTCTCTCTCTCTCTCTCTCTCTCTCTCTCTCTCTCTCTCTCTCTCTCTCTCTCTCTCTCTCTTCT
>CM035211.1:9695119-9697971 GCA_020233015.1 Callinectes sapidus | reverse complement strand
CCCCCCCCCCCCCCCCCTCTCTCTCTCTCTCTCTCTCTCTCTCTCTCTCTCTCTCTCTCTCTCTCTCTCTCTCTCTCTCTCTCTCTCTCTCTCAGCACCTTCCTTCTCACTTTTCCCTTCTCCCTTTCCCTCTTCCGTGATAAACCGGGGTGGACTATTGATTGCTAGTAAGAAGTAGAGCGGAAATGAAGGAGGCCAGGAGGATGATGGGAGAGGCAAGGAGGAAATGACGATAAGGGGGGAAATGAGGAAGGATTGCTAGGGAAAAGGAAAGAGGGAATACCGGCTGAGAGGATGATAAGAAAAGGGAAAACTTGGAGAGGTAAACTAGAGGTAAAAGGAAAGGAGCATGAGAGGATATTGAGCGGTGGGAATTATGCGTTGGCCGGGAGACGGAAGAAAACGTGTGTCACAAGAGGCGATGAAAATAAGGAAAAGATTGTATTGATAACGAGCGGTAATGAGAGGGACGGACACACACTCTCTCTCTCTCTCTCTCTCTCTCTCTCTCTCTCTCTCTCTCTCTCTCTCTCTCTCTCTCTCTCTCTCTCTCTCTCTCTCTCTCTCTCAACGTTTAACTGTACACCTGTATCCTTATATATTTTTTTCCCAACCCTTACCTCTATACTCAACTTCCTCCCTCCTTCTACCTTTCTCTTTCACCCTATAAGTATTTTTTTCCCTATTCTTTCCTGTATACTTTAACTTTCTACTACATTTACCAGTACATTGATAACTCCTCTCGTCTAGGCAGTTAAATACAATCCACAAACTTGCATCGAGAAAACTTCAGTGTTATAACTTTTCGAGAGCTGTTTATTACTTTTTTTTCCCCTCTTGCCTTTTTTTTTTTCCCTCCTACTCACCCCTCACGCATTATTTGTTCCTCACTACTTTACTAATTTACCTTCCTCCATACAGAAGTTTCCATTAACATTTTTCCCTCTCCCTCGTACTGTGAATGAAGAACTAGTCACTTTACACCTCTCCTTATCTCTCCCCTCTTCTTCCCGTCTCTCTCTCTCTCTCTCTCTCTCTCTCTCTCTCTCTCTCTCTCTCTCTCTCTCTCTCTCTCTCTCTCTCTCTCTCTCTCTCTCTCTCTTTGGTAACTCTCACACGCTCCCCTCTAAGAAGCAACGATGAAACATCAATATAAAAGTTTCGCTCTTCGTGTAACTCACTTTTACGCTTTTTTTCTCTTTTTTTACACTCAACAATGTTTGGAGAGAATGTCTTTTCCTGTCTCTTTCCTGTCTCTTTTTCCTTCTTCCTTCCTACGTCACTTTTCCTCCGTCAATAGCATGGGGAGGTGGTGGGGATTGCTCTCACTGGTGATTGGTTGTTCCCGAGTGTTAGAGATGAGGGGAATAACCTGGTTGGGGAGGGGAAATATGGAGGAAACTTATTTAACACTTTTCCTGTGATTTTATTTGTCTTCAGTATCAACAAAACCACCCCTGAGATCTTTTCGTCTTGACTCAGCCATGTCAAAGCCTTCCACTAGGTAAAGACTGTGAAATATACTCTTTTAATCATGTTTTCTATCACTCTTGTCGATGTTGATTCAATTTTCGTTATTATAGGACTGCGTTGTGGTGTACATCGCAGTGAGAGAGTGAATTAACTCATTTATATGCCATGGATTGACTTCACTGGTGATTGGTTAATAAACTTCGGATAATGAGACTTGATTGGGGGAAGAGAAATAAGGCTTGGGGATGAAAGTAACATGACACACACCCTGCCATAATAGGGGATGATGTTACTAGTGGTTGCTTCTCAGAGTTCGGGGAAGAAACGGAAGGGTTGGCAAAGGAAAGGGGGAAGGAAGGTAAAGCCTCGAGAGAAATAAGCTGATGTCATGATAGGCGGTCTGTCACGATGAGGATTGTCTTCACAGGCAAAGACAGTTTCCAGACGGCTGGGGAGAGGGAAGGAAGCGTGAGTGGGGGGAAGGGGAGTGAGGGGGCAAGAGTTGGGGAGGAGGAATGAGGTCTCTTGATGCCCTGCTGGACGTGGGTCGTGCAACTTTAAGCAGTATACTCGTAAATAGAAAAAAAAAGGAGCCATGAATATTTCCGACACACTCACCATGAAATACAGTGTCCGTAAAATACCAGGCGCCCACCTGCCGGTACTGGTACATGCAGGTTCCTTGTGGCCACCTGAGCAGAATGGACAGGTGGAGTCAGGAACAAAAGTCGAGGAACATTCAGCACCTCCATTTGCATGTTTTTTTTTCTCTCTCTCTCTCTCTCTCTCTCTCTCTCTCTCTCTCTCTCTCTCTCTCTCTCTCTCTCTCTCTCTCTCTCTCTCTCTCTCTCTCTCTCTCTACTCAGTTTTAAATCCAATATTTTGAGTGTATTAATTGAAGACTATCAGCAGATCAGAGGGCTGAACTTTTTTTCTCCTGCCATATGTAACAACTTACAACACTAATATGGATGAAATCTATATTAGCGTCCTCAGGAAAGATGAAGATTAGTAGAATAATTCCTTACAATATCTAACCATGATCATATTCCACGATGACTGTCAAAATACAATAAGAAATGTATCATAGTGTTTAGTAATAACTGGAAAAAAAAAAAAAACTAACAGGAATGAAAGGGTTAAGATTGAACTAAATACACGCGTTGGAAGTAAGTGCAGTGCATTAATCGACTATTGACCGTCACTGTACTATGCACGGACACTTCCAATAGTCACTACTCTGCTTGCACTGGCCACACCACACCCTGGGCCAGGTAAACGCTGAGTAGTATTAGAAGTTGTAATTACCCGCTCATTTTACACCTGCGCCAATAGAGAGTTAAGTGAAAATGAGTGTAAATTTGAAAGAGAGAGAGAGA